>VZSC01013962.1:6278-192668 GCA_013398225.1 Steatornis caripensis
GACAGGGAATGACTGGAGAGAGTCCAGCGGAGGGCTACAAAGGTGATGGGGGGAGTGGAGAATCTTTTTTGTGAGGAAAGGCTGAGAGACCTGGGTCTGTTCAGCCTGGAGAAAAGAAGACTGGGCGGTGATCTCCCTGTCGCTATAAGCTACAGCAGCTTTAAGGTTAAACTGATTAGAGTGGAAAACATAACACTGAGCCTGACAGACCCACAATGTTCATTTTTAGCTGCTCAGCACTTTTTAAAAATCAAATCACGTAAAAGCTGCCCTGTTTGATTGTTCCTATTACATAATAGCAATGTCTTTGGGATTTGAGAGAAGCCATGAGCAACCCGTCCCTTGGGTAACAAAGCCAAGTTGCTCTAATCCATGCTGCGCTGCCACTAACCCTGGGTAGGCAGGAATAGCCTGGGAGTGGTCCTGAGCTCCTAGGGCTCTCTCCTCTGGGTAGCTGTGCAGCAGAAGTCCTTTGCTCTGAGGGGTTTTCTGCCAACCTTGCTTGCTGGATTTGCAGTCTTTTTCTGCAAATAGAGTGGAAATAGGGGCTGAAGCATAAATCCTGCCCTTAAAAAGTCCTGTCTTGCTCCTTATGGGCAGAGCTGATCCTCCTCCATTTCCCTTTTTTTTTTTTTCCTGGAACATCAGTCTTACACCCATTACAGCTGGAAACAAGTCATCTCATGATCTTGGTAGATTTGTTCCTATGCTTGTTTTTTTTAAAAAAAGTTGACTAAAAGCCAGGTCAGACCCCTGGAGCAGGTCCTCCTGAGCCTTTCTTCTGTCTTTTGGGACAGTGCTGTGGCCTGATGTCTGGGGGGACATGCTGGGCTTGCAAGGGTGGGTGTTTTCAGGGAAGAGCTGCAGCCAGGTATCATCCTGGATTCAGGGGCCTCCTGTGACCCCCAGTTTCAGTGGGGTGTCAGGGCCTCATTCCTGCCCTGTGGTTTCATGTGCTGGATGTGGGGGTGGTGGACCAACCTGGGGGCTCGTGGAACAGGAAGGGGGCTGCTGGGCAAAGTCAGCTCCATGTGCTTGGGGCTTGGTGTCTATGCAGTGGCGCTGACTCTTCACTCAGGCCTGTTGTCTAATGGGTTCCCTTGATTAAAGTGGGTGAAACAGTGTGGAACAGCATCTAAACCATTAGCCCTGACCAAGAGGTGCATGTGCCTTGCTGGCTGCAGATCCTGCCCTGCCTTCGCCATGGGAGAGCACTGTTCTGCCCTAATCACCTTGGCTGCCTCCAGTGTAATTAGGAGCATTTGAAGAATGATAACATAGAAAAAAACAACACTGTGGGATTGTTTGGGGGGAAGGATTGAGGTAGCTGTGCACAAAGAGACCCATCTAATTAAAACCGCAGGGGAATGGAGATGTTGGCTAATGAGGCTGAAAGTACAACTTAATTTAACTGAGTTATTTGAAAAGAAGTAACCTGCTTTGGGGAGTGGAAGGTGGGGGGAAAAAATAGAATGTACCTGGAATTTCTTATTAAAATACAGATTTCATTGTAATTAGTGCATGTTTTGCTGCAAGTTACTTTAGATTTGGGATTTTACCACATTTATGTGAAATTTATCTTCAATGATGACTATCAGTTGCATATGAATAAAACATTTTAAATGACTATTTCATTAAATCTTTTACCTAAAATCCCATTTGTCTTCCATCTTCTAATGTCTTCTAAGCTGTTTATCCAACTTCATCCACTTGACCTTTACGACAAGGGAAAAATTGAGTGTCATAGGACTTACCCCTTCTTTCTCTGACTCTGCTTTTTCCTCTCTCATATGCTCAGGTATCTTCTGATGTCCACCTGCTCTGCTTGTCCCAGTCACATCACTCCTCTTGGTCTTCCTTGCAATCATGCCTCGCAACTCTTCACTCTAATATCTCCTGCCTCTTTCCCATTGTAGTACAAATACACATTACTGGTATAATATATACCCCCCCACACCTTTTCCATCTTTTTTGTCATCTTATGGTCTAGTCACAGTCCTGCTTGGGAGATCATCTTCTAGTTTCAGTGTTGATTCTTGGCAGTTTAGCCCCTTTTGCCACTGGTAAAAACACATCTCGTGGCCTCTTATCAATTCTCAGGACTGGCTCGCTTTCCTTCCCTGCCTTGACCTGTTGTGTTTTGATATCATAACTCATGTTCTCTCATTCATGATGTTTCTTTCTTGCAATTTCAGTATTTTCTTCACTTCTGAGAGAAGCTGCTTCTGTGTGTTTTCTGGATGATCTTCCTCACCCTTTCTTGTTTCTCGTCTTTTCTTCCGTACTTTTTCTGGGTCATCTCATTGCAAGCAAATTCAGCTAAACCTCCCTGCACAGAAATAAGTCATCCTTATCCCATTAAAATGTGGTGTAGGGATAAAGTGTCAAATAGCACAGAGTCCCTTAAAAACAATTATCTCTGTAAATACATTAAAACGTAACTAGGTTTAATCTGTGCTTCCCCTTCAGCTTGTGTACCTAAATTTGACTTGAGAACATTGACTTACTCTAAAGGTACTCCAGAGGAAGAGGAACAGAAAATGTGGAGTTTTTGTTTCATAAAGTTTTTGTATCCTCTTTCCCTTTTGAGACTAGGTGCATTGCTTTATTTCACTCACTCCTAACAAGGACCAGCTTATCTGTGAGTTAATGCCAGGAAACCTGGACAGGATCATAATCAGAAGAGCAGGATGTTTAATTTTGAGTGCTGTGATTACAAAATAGTTGATGGTGTATGCCCTTGTTACCTACTCTAATTCTAATGAGTCTTTTGTTTGTTTTTTCAAAGGTTTCTACCCTGGGACTGTCTTCTAGAGCAAGCTATCACCAATGGAAGTAAAATTTGTTTTTCCAGCATTCTGGGTAAGTTTGTCTTCTGTATTATTAATGTCTGATTTGATCTTTTAAATGTATTTGCTGCCAAAGAACTCTTTTGCAAGTTGTCTTTGATTTTTATATTAGTGCTAGTCTATCCAGTGAAAGGAAAACTCCCTCTAACAACTGTATAAACAACGGAGATAAGGGTGACTTCAAAGCAGATCATGAGACTCTTTTACTGGGGGGAATTATCAACCAAAAGTAGACCTTTGCTTTTCTAATGTTGTTAATTTCTCTCTGGTAGGTATATTATATATTGAAAATATGACTATGTAAACCAATGCACTATATATCTAAACTAAATCTGGTTACCTTTTAAGATAATATGACGATATTTGAAGATGGTCTTTCATGCCTGGGAAGGCATAACTTTGTAGGCTGGGAGATGACAGTAACATGGATCCTGGGAAAGTTGAGTTGTGGCATGAGGTTGTCTTCAGTTGTGAATAATAACAATTCTTGCTGAGGCCTCTGGGAGGTCAGCAATGGTGTTTTACCTGGAAAAAAAAGGCTGCTATGCTGGCAAGTTGCAGGGCAGTATTTGCCGCCTGTCTGGGGGCATTAGCTCTTTGATTGCCCATCAGTAACGGGCTGACAATGGTCCCAAAGCCTCAAAGGACTCAAGAAAACGGAGGTAGGACAGTGTAGGCTCCGGAGGGAGTCTGAATGTGTGGGGTGCTGCCAAACCCTGGATGGACCAAATAAAAACAGGGCTCTGAGGTTGCTTTTTCTGTGATGACCAGGTCACAATGGGACAAAGTCTCCTTTTGTGGTCTTATACTCTCCCCAGCCTTACAGCAGGCTCACAGTTGATTTTCCCTGTGCATCAGTAGGGTGTGACAGCCTGCTATGTCCTGCTGGCTGAGCAACCATGGGGAGAAACAACAAGAACCACTTCCCACCTACTCCAGCATATGCCTCCTTGATTGTGCGTCTCCTGGGGCCAGGTCTGATCCTGTTCGTCAAGTGATAAAACACAGCCTGGCTGGAGAAGTTTTGATGGCAACCTGACATTAGCATTGCTCTTTCCTTCGGGGAGACTTGGACCTGGTCTGGCCTGGAGTCAGAAAGGTCTGGCAAGAGCAGCCTGCACTGGGAGAGGGTCAGGACGCCAGCAAAGCCTGGGGGCATGGCTCTAGCATGCAGCGCTGTACGTGGTGAGGAGACACCCAAGGGGTGACATTTCTCGGGTAATCAGACTGAGGGCAGAAAGCAGATGAGAGAAAAGAGAAAGCAAACTCAGGTCATCGGCAAGGACATGCCCACCATCCCAATCCTCAATGAAGGAATTCCTATACCACGTCTGTCTCACTCTCCAAAGCAGGCTCTGGGGCCAGTAGGGACTGGCAGGGCTGAGAAAGGTGAAGCAGACATCATCATAGCATGATCTCTGGCTTTCAAGGGACTCTTCATACACGCAGATGCCTTTGGGAACAGTGCTGTGTGAAAGGAACTGTATGGTCACAGGAGCTCAGGGATGACTATCCTGTCCCTACCCCTGTTTCCCTGGCAGCAGTCATGATCAGTCACAGATGATGTGGTTTTGGCTGTGAAACGGGCGACTGAACCGATGTGTTACTGTTTTCTGGGTGGCCTGTGCACCAAAAAACCCCAGAGGAAGTAATTTCTTACTAGCTTTCTCCAAAAGGTCACATTAAAGTATTCCCTTCCATAAGGTGTGTTGTTTCACTGTTAACAGGTATTGAGTACTTGTTTCACTAATATGTCCTCTTCGAGCTGACGTGTCAATGGTATTCAAAGTAAGGCCTGTGAGAAGCAGCTTGAAATTTTTGGTTCCTTATGGCTAGAAGGATTCAAAATTAAAGGCCATTAGCTGGAGAAAAGCTTTGGGAATCTTTGAAATGAAGTTGCTCTGTGATGAGTGTTAGAGATGTTCAGCTTCTGAAGGGGAAAATTGTGCCGAAGTAGATGTCGAATAGAGCAAGAAGCGTAGGAGGCTATTTTGCAATTTGAGCGTTTGCTGAAAACCAGTGAGAATAAATTTTCCTGGCCTGCTCCAGAGTTGTCTGCAAGAACAACATTTTCAACGCCCTGTGTTTTGTTTCAAATAGACAGGACCAAATAACGTGTGTTTGGACATAATGTGGCTTTCACCTCTCTTGTACTGATCTTAGAACACTGTGTGGGAAGATGATGGGTATACAAGAGCAAAGCTCTGTGTAAGAGATTTGTATGAAGTTACAGTGCGTTACAGTCATGGCTGTACCTGATGGGAGGCGTTCTGACATGCCATGGAAACACTGTGCTGATAGCATTACTTAGAAATTTTCTAAAGAACGGGTCCAAGTGTTCCATATGGGAATTTGTGGATCAAGAGTTTCATACCATGCCTCTTTATTTCAGCTAGTGAGAGGATTCAGAGGGATAGATTTTTGCTGCTTTCAGCTAAAAATCAGAAGTTCAGGGAAGTGACTTGGAAATATTTTAACAGTCATCCAGTAATTTAACACTGGATTACAGTTGAAATCCCATAGAAATACTCAAGACACTTTATACTGTATCAGATGGATTAAACATGATTCGGTTATTGTGTTAAATTTGAGAGAGGTTAATAATGTCTGGGTCATTGCTTCCTAGGCTTATAAATTTAAAGACCAGAGAGGACCACATGAACGCCTATTCTTACTGCCTGCTCCCCGCAGGTCAGAGAAACGCAGGATGTATCAGCAGTGGTCCCGTAGTTTTTCTTTGTTTAGCATATCTTCCTGAAAGAGATCAAGGTCTTGATTTAAAGGGTGCCAGTAGTAATGAACCTACCATGTTTCAGGCAACCGTTACAGTAAATAACGAGCCTCATACATCATTTTGTTTCCTGCTGGACTGACAAGGAATCTGTTATCCGAATACTGATTCTCCATTTGGTTATCCATCTAGTTAGCCACTCTTGAAATTCATTTACTATGAGCTGTGTTGGTGCAGTAGGGTGAATATTTTAATTCAGGATTTTACGTATAGCATGATTTTAAATCGCTGTGTAGTGTGAAATTAGGACTAGAAATATGTCCTGTCAGCACACTGCCATTATCAAATGATGATGTAACTGCATACAAATGATCAGATTTACATGACCAGGCCTATTTTCCATACAGCTGTGTTGATTGGTGTTAATTATGCTACTGGCTTTCAATGCCTTATTGATTATGTCCCATGGTAACCTTTCCCTGCTGTTGCTTACTACTGATGTCAGTCTAACTGTTCCTTAGGTGCTTAGGTTATCCCACTTAACCCTTTTAAATGCTGCTTTGACGTTAACTCTTTCCAGTCACCAGGAACTTCTAGTGTTCCTATGTTCGTTAAAAGCAATCACTCAATCAAAACTTATTGGTACATCTGCCCTCTACTCTTGAAGGCAGGGTTTTAACTGAGGGGCTGTTTAAAGCTCTTTCTGGTTACTGATAGCATGGGAGGTATGTGATTATCACTGTAAGATGTGAATATAGCATCTTGCATCTTTCTGAACACAGAGTAGAAGTAGTTGTTGTCAAATACATTTGTCTTTTTCTGAATTGTTTGATAATTTTTTTCTGGAATGACCAGTTATTGAAGTCATTGCTTGGCATTCACTTATTCTTGTTCCATTTAGAGAGGAGCTCCTATTGTCATAAACCTCACAATAGCTTTTAAATTTTTTTCTTCCATCATTTGCTTGCATTTCTGCAATGCTAATTTGTATTCGTTGCTATCAGTGTCTCTTTCCCCCCATCTGTTATGTACTGTGGGTTTGTTTTACAGATTTCTCTGCTGCTACTGTCACTCTCCTCAGCCAGGATTCTTCAACAAAAAAGCTTCCTTTCGTGGTTGTAGCACAGTGATTTTCTTGGGTTTTTGGCATGTAATAAAGCAGGTCCTTTTTATGTTTTTGGTTGTGACTATTTCCCACTGCTCAGTTTTGCTTACGATTTTTGTTTTTAGGTTTGAAAATTTGTCTTTCTAAAATATCCAAACAAGTAAATTAGATTTTGGTTAAGATTACAGATTGTTTTCCATTTGGAAAAGAAATTAGAGCATTGCCCTTTGCCTGTAGCAAATCATAATTTTGTAGTTAAATGGTTCACCTGTATCCAGTAGGAGTCCAATACAACATTAGCTGGAGTTGACTTCACTACTTCTTGTATTAAGAAATGATCTAGAACTTGCAGACTTTCCTGAAGTCTTACTAGTAAAGTGGTTCTTCCAGAACAGATTCTCTGGTACAATAAAATACAATGTGACGATATTTTTCATAATTCCAATGATACATGCTGGAGGAGTGCCTCATTCTATTCCCTTATCTTGTTTGATGGATTTCTAGCAGACCTCAGCCTCTGTCTCAGCTTGTGATTTGCCAATACTCCAGATCCTGCTTTTCTTTTTGCATGTGCAGTGTCCATGCCTTTTCTTCACACTCTGTTTCCCTTAAATACAGTGCTTTTTAGTGTTGACTTTTATCATGTGTTTTTGTCTGTTACCTTCTTAACCTTTAATAGAATTGAGCTTCCTTTTGAAAAAGGCAATTCTAATTTCTATTGAAATTGAGCCCAGTCACTGCAGTTGTAAGCAAGCTTTCAGCGGAACAAATTGTTTGCCCTTTTTAAAAAAGAAGCTATTCAAATATCTGCAGTATGGTGAAAGCGTTGCTTTCTATTTCTGGCTCTGCAATACACAGATCACAATTTTTTTGACAATTCATGTTGACATGGAGAGGCTCTTATTTGTCAGTCAGACCTCTACAGTCAGCAGCTCCCAGTCAATGTGGCGTTTTGCAAGACACGGTCGCTTCTAGGCTGCTGTGCAGACGAGGCAAACTTCACGAGATGGATTTCATGCTGCAGTTGGCTTTGGGGGTGGCTCTGGACAGCAGCTGAGGCAGAGGGAAAGGGCAGTAGCTGAGGTGAAAGTTGATTGATAGATTTTTCTCTTCCAATGCTTTGTGAAAGTCTTAGAAGTATAATCTTAACAAATGGTTGTTACTCAGATCACTAGTAAAATTTACCTGGTTAAAACAGCATGCATGTAAAAATTAACTTCTCAGTACTTGAAGCAAGGGACTTGTCAACTTGTGGTCTTGCTCTCTCACCAGAACTGACTTGCACATCTAGCCTTGGTGAGGGCTGGTGAGGAGCTGTATGGGCAGAAGATGGTTCACATGAGATGTTGTCACATCCAAATGTCTGAGACCTGCATCTCCCAGTATTACACTGTGCTTAGCACAGAAGTATGCGGGCAGCTGAGTATCCTGAGTAGAGAACCTGCAGAATGATTTACTGGATGTATTTGGGTGGATTATGGAAGTCATGCTTGGCACTGGTGAGGCTGCACCTCAAATACTGTGTTCAGTTTTGGGCCCCTCACCTCAAGAGAGACATTGAGGTGCTGGAGCATGTCCAGAGAAGGGCAACAAAGCTGGTGAAGGGTCTGGAGCACAAGTCTTATGAGTAACGGCTGAGGGAACTGGGGTCGTTCAGCCTGGAGAAAAGGAGGCTGAGGGGAGACCTTATTGCTCTTTGTAACTGCCTGAAAGGAGGTTGTGGTGAGGTGGGTGTTGGTCTCTTCTCCGAAGTAACAAGTGATAGGATGAGAGTAAACTGCCTCTATTGCGCCAGGGGAGATTTAGATTGGATATTAGGAAAAATTTCTTTACCAAAAGGGTTGTCAAGCACTGGAACAGGCTGCCCAGGGAAGTGGTTGAGTCACCACCCCTGGAGGTATTTAAAAGATGTGTGGATGTGGTGCTTAGGGACATGGTTTAGTGGTGGACTTGGCAGTGCTGGGTTAAGTTACGCTTGATGGTCTTAAAGATCTTTTCCAAGCTAAATGATTCTATAATTCTTACTCTTAAGTTACTAGTTTCCCATGTATAACCACACCATTACTGAATTGGTTCTAAGGAGCAGCATCCCAGCTGGAATCGAGACCATGGAGCAAGAATTATTTTGTAAATGATTTGAGACTAGAACACTGTTTTCATTCAGCGTTGTGTGGCTTAGAATGAAGGATGCTACTCCAAGCATCCTTTCAGTACAAAGGATTAGTCAAATAAAATGAAGGGTGTAAACAAGGGCTAAGAAATGATCCGTCTGCAATGACAGAATAGCAACAACTTCATAAGCTCCTGGTTTAGCCTGCTTAAATAAAGTTACTTGCAAAGAATCTTCTGATATGTTAATTGTGTTATTCATACTGGTTTTTTTGAATTTCAAAACAAAGTGTGACCTTGATTTCAAAGTAAAAGTGCATGGAAGCATGCTGTGCTTATTTATCATAATTAATAATGTATAAGCCAATTTTATGGCAAAACGGATAAATGACATGTCAGAATATTTGTTTGTAAATACTTTACTTCAGGATGTTAGTGCAACTTGTGTCTTAGCTCTAAAGAAATCCAACATTTCTTTCAGTTTCGCTGTAGGATGAAAGCATAGCATGAAACATACTGCAGTTAAACTCTAAATGGATATACCATAAATGGAGTACACATTTTTAGTTATTGCAATGTGTGTGCTAAAACATACAAAAAAATCTCCCTTTTTCCTTTCTATAGTAGCCTAGGGGAGTGCTACTAGTCCCCAGCATCCCTGTCAATCACACTTGTGCAGCTCAACTTGCATGAGATGCTAACTTGGGAAGCATCAGCAGTTTCAGGGATGCAGTGAAGCAAATATCAAAAGGCTCGTTCAAAGGTGGCTGCTGCTCAAACCAAGAAATGCCAGTAACCTCTCCTCTGAATGTCAGGGGGGTCCTGAGCCTGCCTTGAAGTTTGAAGCCAGTGCTTTTCCAGAGATGACTGAAAAAAAGGGCTTTCCTACCCTTCAGAAGAAGACAAGCTTATGCAACTGCGTTTGCATCTCCAAAGGAGAGGAGTGCATTGATGATGGCACTCATTTGGCACCACAGCTAAGTGTGTGGTGGAGTAGATTAGGTTTGGGGCCAGTGCAGCCTCCCATCCTCACCCCACGGAGAGGTGAGGGAGGTGAGGGGGTGTACCATGGCAAGTTCCCCCCAGTGGAGCCATTTCCAGGGTGGGAAGATGGAGACATGGGGGCCCTGACCTGGTGCCTATGTGGGCAGGCTTTGTCATGTTCTGGCAGCCAAGGGTATGAGGGTGCTGTGGGGTGAGCTCAGAGGTGCAGGAGAGGCACTGCCAGCGGGAGTGGGTTTGTACACCCCGTGGGGCTGGGGCTCCCACCCAGCCAGAGCTTCAGTTACAGGAACGTCTGACAGGACAACCAGAAACCCGCACAGATGCTAAATGGGTAGAGCCATCTGACTAATATCAAATGCCCATGAAATCATATACGGGCAATTTTGCATAATGAAGTTAACTGCTGCTGATGTATAAGTGCTTTTAAAATAGGATTTACTGAATTCTACTGTAAAGTGTCACAGGACAGTATTATTTTATCGTTCGCTTCGGTTACCTCTACCTAAGTCCTGGCATTTAGTATCTGTTACAGATGGAGTATAATAAGTATTGGCATTAGGCTGCATTTAGTGCATGAACTAGTATTAGTTTGAGTCTTTTAGCCCGTCCTCGTAAGCTGCCAAGTAGTAGTGAATATAGCTCTGATGAGAGAAAAAACACTTTAAACTTTCTCAGTGAACCAGTTTTGAGAAGAGTTTTTCTCAAAAGCAGAGTTTCACATTGAAGCAGTGTGATTAAAAACCTGTGGGGGAATCAAGCATGGGAATGGTTTTAAGAAAGATCAAGGGACTGAATGCAATTTTTTCTTCAAATGATAATTAAAGAAACAGCATCCTCATTAGCATAATACACTAAATGATAAAAAGAATTGGACAGATGCCTAATCTTGAAATGCTTCTTAATTTACAAGTACACATTTTAAAAAGAAAGCAATTGAGGTCTGTTCTTTCTAGCTGTCTGCCTGAATCATCAAAACTTCTGCTTATATAACTTACTGTCTCAAAAAAATACACAAAAAGTAAAGTTATGTACTTCAGGACACCATCCATCTAATGTCTGTTGCACATGTATAGACACTAGAGCATCCATAATACTTCAGGTCTTCTGAGACTGGATGCCTACCAGACAAAATTACACATTTGAGCAGGTATTATCAACTGGAGCCCTATGTGGCCTCATAGGAGTCCAAAGGCAGCTACCACAAAAATGAAACACTCATTTTCTGTTGATTCTTGACTCTAATTATCTAGAAGGTTACGACTCTGAGTTTCTTGTGATCACGTGTTGAAACACAGAGAAGGGTATTTGAGAGTCCCATCAAGTTCAGTTTTTTAAAAAGACTTTCTGAATTCTTGCTACGGGGAAAAATTACTTTCTGATTTTAATGAAACCGTGACTCAAACGTGGCAAGGAGAAATAGATGGAATCCACGTTGCCTCTATAACTTATCTATATTCTGTTCTTGTGAAATATAGGCTGCAGTGGTGTAGTTTCTCTTTCACTGTAAATATCCAAGTTCTATTCTTCCACCATCACATAGGTTTTGAAGTGAACTAAAATCTCGTGAAGTCTCAGAATGGTTGTCACCTGCAAATATGGGCAGGTGATCAGATCTCATTAGACTGTCTATACTGCTGAACGAGAGCCACGTATGTGGCAGAGAGTGACTTGCTTGCCGCTCTACACCCAGTGTTACTCTGCGCTATCCAGTGCTCAGCTTGGGATACCTTCTGCTCTGTACAACATAATTATTAGTGTTATCTGTGTGCATTTTTTTCCATTCAAAGCTTGTGAAATATGGTAAGCTTCAGAGTACTTTCTATAGTGTGAAGCTGAGGGTGTGTGTTGTGGGCACACGGGGTCAGCAAGAAGATGTGTTGGGAGTGCTAAACCTTGCTGATGTAGTTATGGGAAACTGTGTCGGTGGGTGTTGCGGAGCCAGACCTGATTTGGTCTTGTTCATGCCGCTGTTGGGAGTGGTCCCTGGTGTTCATGGTCTCCCAGACCACACTGGAGTACCACCAGACTGTTTAAAACAGACTTACCTTAATTAAAATGAGTCCTCTCTTTGTCTGGTAATGCCAGACTGTGCATCGCTGGAAGATTGGATTGGGAATTACACTTTTAATAAAGTTAAGTGCATCAAGGAGAAAGTGGTTTTTTTAGGAGTGAAAATGATCTCTTAGTGGGAACTGACTTTTGAAGTATTCCACTTTACAGCCCTACTGCAAGGTAAAAGCTGTCTGCAAATGGATGTCAGATTTTCTAGCTGGAAGTAGCCCTTCTTTTCTCCTATGCTAAAGCTTCTCTTTGAATGGAGAGCTAGTAACCACCACTTTGTGAAGGGGCTGTGGCAGCCAGAGAACTGAGATGTAGGCTGGAGGAGGCAGTCTCTTTGAAGCTGATGGGATTTGTACTTATCAAAACACAATTTAATGGTAGATAATGAAAATTCTTCAGCTGATGAGTAACTTGACACTCCGGAAAGTCAGAAGAACTTTCAGCCCTCTGCTCAGTGACTGCTACAGCTGACAACGTTAACTCTGTTGCAGGCTGAGTTTGTGTTTGGCATTAAGATTGTTACAAAACGAAGTGGATGATTTAATGCTTTAAAGTAAATATTAATACTGTTCAGAAGATGTTATGGCAGGTAACTTGTTCAGATTCCATCTTAACCTCTGGAGTAATTTGGAGTCAAAGGCCTGTCTGTTTGATTTTTCTCATGTCTTAACACATCAAGCTGAACCTGATCCCTTTATATCCTACTAATCTTTCATATGTGCTGAAGTAGTAACCATGAAGCTGGAGAGTTCTGATATATAAAAGGCAGCATTATTGATCTTGGTGATATACGTATTTCCACAAAGGGCTTTGAACTTGTGATAGTTCTGGAGAATGAATAAATTGAGTGGTATGTGCTAGGGTTTGCGTTTTCAAGGAAATGCTGTATCTCATTCAGATCTGTAGTTGCCACAAGTGAGTTACTAAGACATAAGCATCCTTACTGCTAACTTATCTGAGTGCTGGTAGCACTTCAGCTACTCAAAATCCAGCATTGCAGTCTGTAGGGCTCTGAAGGCTTTTTTGGGGTTTTCTCTGCATGCATCCCTGTTCTCTAACTGTGCCTGTGGCTGCTGGGCTGAGCACGTAGTGTGGGATGGAGGGTGACCCTTCCTCATCCAGTTCAAGGACTCAGAGATCCACCGGGGCCCTGGACTGGCATTGCATCTTAGTTTCTTTATCAGATGATAAGGATGGGGACAAGAGCAGCACAGAGGTGTATTGCTCTTCTGGGCTTGGGATGTAGTGGGAGTGCATCCGCAGGTCTAGGGATTCATTTTTTTCCAAACTAATTCATTTTCATCTAGTTTGTGTTCATGGAGCTTGCTATGGCTTGTGTATGCTATAAGGACCAAGTTTGGAACAGCCTTCCTCACTTTCTGTTTTTCTAGTAATGACATTCATCGCAGTCCTACTGATTTTTCTTGTGGGTCTCCTGATATTTCATGATTTTTTTCTTTAATGCCTGTTGTGCATACATGTTATTATACATATGTGTATAAGTTTTTTCTAATACCTACAGTCTGAAGGGGGAAAAAAAGCTAGTAATGTAACTGCTCTCAAAGGCTGAACTAACAATTGGCAAATAAATGTATTGTAGTGTATTTTTCATGATGAGGTTTTGGAGGAATGACTCACAATTTTTGAATTGCACTTTTTTTTCAATGTTAAATTTGTTCTACTTGTATTTGCTTTAATGACTCTTGCAAGTAAATAGATGTGGACTCATTTTCCTGCTGGAAGTGAATGGGATTGTAGTCTGGCATTTATATTTTTTCTAGCATTCAAATAATTCTTTTCAGATCTCATATGTTAGCATTTGAGCTGCAGTTATGGGTTTGTCTGTGTTTCTGTGTTGGGATCCATCACTACAGTAGCTAAAAAGTTTCCCAGAAAAAAAAAAAACCCTCAGCAATGACCCTCCTCTTCCATTCTTAAGAGTTCTCATTTTTTCCCCCTGCAATGTCTTCATTCATATTATATCACTGAATACCGGGATGCAACCCTTCATATTATTTTTGACTTTCTGAAAAAGAAAAGCTTGCCAGATTTAACTTCATTGTAAGCCTTTTGTCTACCCAAATATAACTCCTGGTATGAACAGTTATCAAGCATAAAGATGTCTCTGAAGGAAAGATTCAAGCTGCTTCTTGCTCAAGTGAATTTAACTCTTAAGAAAGGAAGAGGAGGTTGTTACTGACATGCTTTTGCCAAGAAAGGTTGAACCAGATGATCCTTGAGGTGTCTTCCAACCTGGGATTCTATGATAATAAACCATTAAAAAAAAAATTGTAGGAAGCTTGGAGCCTGTCCTCTGCTTTCTGATTTGCAAGAGCATTCTTCTTTTTCTGTCTGAACCTGTTGCTGCTTAAGAATTAGTTCCTGTAAATTTCAGGAGCTAATTAATTTGACTTACAGTTAAAATGCTGTTTCTATGGAGTTGAAAGTACATTTTGCATGCTGGTTCCATAGAAAGTAGAAGAAAAGTAAACAGTTGTTCTACTTCTCAATATGAGAAAAGATAAAGAGTATACCAAGAGCCTTTCTTTAAAAGTAAAGAAAAAAACCCAGTCTTACTCCTAAATTCTCCTGAAGAGTCTGTGTGTTAGATATTTGCCACTTAGGAATGTTGTGAATGGAGGAAGCCTGAGTATAGGTGTATAGCTTGCTTTAGAATGTGTATTTTTCTCAGTTTTCACTCATAAGAGTAATATAAATATTTCATATACTTAGGGGTCTATGCTACTTCCAGATTAGAATAGAATATAAGAAATTTTGAGCTGCCACAGCTTTTAAAGAAACCTACATTATTCTATTTTTGCTGTGAATAAGTGTTCCACTTGTAGTAAATTTCGAAAACTACTTTGCTGAAATTTACTGGGCAATTGGCTTGGCATTTGCTAATTTAATTCCCATGTATTACTGTAATAGGATATAAATTAGAACTCTGGGGGCTACTGATAATGTTCAGTGAAGATAAAACTTTGAAGAATATGAAAGGGATTGCTTTGCTTATATTACAAGTGGTGATGGAGGTAGAAGAAATTTTGGGGGAGGAGATGAAGGAGCTTGAGCTCTCTTCCCACACAAAACTCAATCCCAAGTCTCTCTCCTGGTGTCCCTCAATTAATTTACCCATTCCCTTGCCCTCTGCTGAAAATTCCTGTCCTGTCTCCCTTACCCTTCTCCTCAGTTATTCTGCTATCAGAAAAATCTTCCAGATCTGTTGGGTTTGATTCCCATTCGTCCTTCACCTGGGCAAAAGGGAACACTACGGTGAAGGTTAGGGAATGTCATGTTGCCAAAAGGCTCATCTCCGAATTAGAAGAGAACAGGACACAAACTATAATGGAGCATGTATACATTCATACTGAGATGCCTCAAAAATAATGGTTTGATTAAGTCAGGAGAAAATTTCGGTGCTGCTCTACTGATCTGAAATTGTTAGGTGTTTTTATAGCCATGCAAGTCTGGATATAGGCAAGAGGTAGAGGGAAAGCTTACCTTCTGGTAAAGAAAGAAGAAAGGAAGAAGAAAACCTTCAGAAATGTGAGTCTGCTGTTTTTTACTGCTATTTATGGGTTTCTTCAAACTTTGCTATACCTGACACATTTTCTTGCTCAATTTTTCCAGCTTGTTTGCTTGAAAAAGTTAAATGTTCTCGGATTTAAGTTCCTGCTGTTGACACTGCACTTCACAGGAAAAACATTTTATTTGGAAACATGCTGAAGTTTTTGCCCAGCCATAGCTTATAAATCCATCCTCTCCTCTCCATCCCTGGGTGGGGGTTTTCTTTATAGTTCCTCACTGGGACTGACCTGGTTTGACCACCTTTCACAGTTGCAGTTACCACTGCTGGGTCAGCTCTTTCCAAGACTACGTTTTTTAATCCTGACCTGCCTGACCTCCTGCTATGCCGTTCTGCACCTTAGCCCATGTCTGGTTTCTCTCTGAATGGCTCATCAGTATTCAAGGCACATAGCTAAAATAGATATTCTACTCTTGCTCTGCGCATTTTTCTGTGCAGAGGGCACAGTTGACTTCTTGCTGCCCACTCCCACAGCAGGGAGTTACCCGCACATCATCCTACTTCAAATCGTGTCACTTTTCCTGTAACATCCCTTAGATACTCAGTGCCCCACTTCTGATGCAACTGCTTTCCTGGCACAGCTGTGTACCCCACTCTCCTGGCTGATCTTCCCTCCTGCACCACTGCCTGTGCCAATCTTTTCTGCTGCCTCTCTTCTGTGGCCAAGACAGTAGAAAGTGCATATCCTTACCCCTGAAAGCCCTTCACATCTTCACCTGATGCTTTTCCAGTTTGATGCCTTGGTCAACAACCACTTGTGCCTCCCACAGCATGTCTCTAGTAGTGTTACACTTCACTGCTTGTATCTCCAGAGACTGTCAACTGGTGAAGCTGGGTTGAGATGCTGGTAAAAATAGGTTTGCTGCATAATAAGTTTTGTGCTTGATCAATAGTGATAGGCCAGTTCTAATCTTTTCTTTTCCTAATTCTGCAGAAAATCACTAGCAAGGAAGTTAGAAAATTCAGTTTTCTGCCCTTTGACACTAGCCTTTCCTGGTAATAACTGATCTCTTATTTAAGATGAATCATTTATTAAGTGAACTCTATGGATTGACTTCAGCATTTTGGACTTTCATGATTAAGTATATCATACAGAATATTGGTCATGAATAAGCAAGAGAGCTACTTGGGGCTTGAGTCTCTTTCACTTTGTGCTGAGACAGCTCCAGCAACTCTACCACAATGTTACACCTGAGTTATATAGCACTCAGTTATGGACACCTGATTTAATGGGGCAGGGTCTTTTATTTGATACTTTGAAATGGTATATTTTAATGTGTGCTGGCTGTAAAGGGGTTTTAAAATGCAAAATAGTGATGCATAATGACATTCATCTCTGAGAAGTGGGTCTTGTCAAGGGGCTCATTGGCTTCACTAAACGTTTGGAAGAATCTGACTGTACTTCTGGTTCTGCCAGGGTTTGCTGGCTCTCGCTATCTATCTTGCATGTTTCAAGTTGTTTGTTGGACAACCTGCAACAACTAGCCTTTCCCTTTTAATAATCTGAAAGATGTCATGGGTATCGTGCCTCTATAGATCAACCTGTCTTCATCAGTGAGAACAGAAATGCTTGTCAGGTCTTTCAGTCACTGCTTCAGAGACATTTCCTTTTTCCTCATTTTCCTTTTGCTTTTCTTTTGCTTTTTCTTCTTGGCTTCAAAAGGCAGTGTGAATTGATTGGCAATCCAGTTTTCACATATTTGGGAGTTCTATTAGTATTTTGTTTGACTGGGTTGAGACTATTGGGTCTTCATTGGTTTATTGTATTGAGAAAACAATTTGTGCCCTCAGGACTATAAAAACCTCAAGGCTGTATTCCATACTGCGCCAAATCGTATTTCCTTTTTGTAAATGTTCTTCGTGGAGTTTGGGTTTTGTCTTAAGTCACTAGATTATAGTACTGCAAACTGCACTGAAATAAAGGGTGCTGCTACTGTAACAATCAAACTGGCTTATGCCATGTTCTTGGAGTAGAGGCTTTTTAGCTGCTGGAATTACAAAAACTGCCATCGCCACTTGATCCAAGGGAAGAATTAATTGCACTAATTCTGATAAAAATGCACCTGTAAGTCATTGGTAGGACAACGTCCTGAAGAAAATTCTGCAGTGCATAGTGGAATTGATACCTCTGGAATCTGGTCTAATAGGTGTAAATGTCTGTCAGAGTTGGAGCTGCCCTTTGCAGAATGTATGGTTGTTTACACATGATTTGAGGACACTGCAAGGAGGGTGCATTTCTGAGCACCTCCTGAAGTGCACTAGAGTCATCCTTCTGAGCTGACATGTCACCTTTATGGCAGGAGAGTGACTACACCAGTATGAAAGGACAAAGCAAGACAGAGCTTCCTCTTTGCCTTTAATTGCCTAAAACTGTAACTAGCTGCTCTTCACTAGAGAAGGTGGTCAGTCTCCATCCCTAGGGCAAAAGTTGGGCCTTGCTGATTAGTCTGCGAGCCCTCTTCCAGACACCATTTCATGTATTCAATCCCATAGTCAGTAATGGAACAGCCCATCTTTCTTCTGTGAGAGCAATTAAGTTGTATGCACTTCATCATCAAAGTGAAGTGGAAGAGTTTATGCAACCTTATGTTGTCGCTGTAATAAGAATGTGCTCTATGAAATATTTTCAGAGGTTAGAAGAGATCTTTTTTCTGCTGAGAAGCCAGCTTCACACAGAACTAGCAGAACTCAGCCACCTCTGCTGCTTGTTAGCTTTTATAGTCTCAGAGTTCATCTTGAGTGCTCTCTTCTGAAAGGCCAGAGAAAATTGCTTGGGAAATGCAGAAGAGTGAATATGAAAACATCTCTGATTACATGCAATGCGTAATCAATCCTGTTATTTGCTATCAGTGATAAGTGGAGCCTTGATCTGTGCATACCGTGATCCGTTTTGTAGCCAGGATATTCTGTTAGCATAGTGACTAATGCCTCCCTTCCCAGCTACACAAATGCTTCTTATTTACACAACTTGGACTCTTTATATTTGCTCCTAACTGGTCATTGAACAGACTGTCTGCTTGTGTGGCTGGGCTCTGCAGATTGCAGGACGGTGCTCTGAATGACACAGCTCTGTCCCTTGCTGTTGGGAATTATGTAGAAATAACATTAAAAAATCTGTCTTACTAAGGCTGAAAGTCACAGAACTGAAGCACTTGCACTGGTTAACTATTGGTGTCAGAGTGTCTTTGGGCATGATGTTAAGCCACAGTAGGTGTAGTGAGTAATATGAAATCTGTTAGTGGTGTTGCAGGCCTATCGTAGCTAATTTAACCTAATTGTGCAAGAGAATACTTGACAGCTTTAATTGTGTCTTAAAATGGTACTTATAACTTGTTTTCATGCATAATTTAATGAAACAATCAGTACAGTATAACCACAAGCATGGTTTAAATTTAAGTGGAAATACAGAGGGGAAGGCATGAAACCCAGGACAGAGAAAACAGACTAAGTAGAATAATTAAGTGAGAAGTTTGGAAGGAGACTAAGGGATGGGCAGAGGAAATTAGACTTGGAGGGATGAGGAGGGAGTAAAATCCAGGAACCCAACAAAAGCTTTCAAAGAGGAAGATGAAATGGTCTGCAGTACGTTAGAAACAATTCTGCTCAACACAGGCTTTATCTCAATGGTGTGTATTGTAGACTCAGAAGAGGAGAGCTGGAAGACATCTCGAGACATCATGTTTTATACTTCTCTTCCCTAGGGCAGGATCATGTGCACGTTTCAAAATGTTGCTGACCCATTTTCATGTGCACTGAAGAGAATGCGTGGCACTCATTAATTGCATGGGTACTCTTTTAGAGTAGCTCTGCTCAGGCATCTGGGAATATTTAATTGATACCAAGCATGACTGAAGTCAGGTACTAGAATAGTGCCCTTGATACAAGTAACTTGATAAGTAGCCATGTATGTGCACCAGATACCAGATTTTTGTTGAATGACATTTTGGTTTTTAGCATCTGCAGAATTGGCAATGGGAGATAGCTAGAGAGAAGGATATTAGTAATTAGACCTTCTCTATGTTCAGAAATTTTGGTTCTCTCCAGAGATCTCTTACTGGTGTGATTCATGACCTTCTGCCGGGCCAGTGGTCATCCCTGTTCTTCTGTTTCCCTACTTGCCCCGTGTTTGAATTATTAGTCCTTAAAAGCAGGAGCTAGAACAAAAAGTCCCATGCTTGTAAATATAAGAGTACTTATGCAGAGTGACCAGTACTTACAAAGCTTTTCTTGCATACAGCATGTGCCATCATGTCCAAATAAGAGTATCTTCAAAAATAAGGGTAGGAAGAATAAGCTGTTTCTAAACTGACTGGAACGCTTCCACTGTGTTCAGTAAATTTAGAGAACTTGTTTATGAGCACTGGGAGCTCCACTTACTTACATACTGCTATTGGAGATGGCATGAGAAGCCAGATGGACTTCATCTCTGATCCAAGAGGGCAACTGCTATAAAATACCTTCAAATTCCTTTATGTGATGATCAAAGCGTGAAACAGAGCACTGGCACAGGCTGCCCAGAGAGGTTGTGGAGTCTCCGTCTCTGGAGATATTCAAAACCCTTGTGGATGCATTCCTGTGCACCCTGCTCTGGGGGCACCTGCTTTAGCAGGCGGGTTTGACTAGATGATCTCCAGAGGGCCCTTCCAACCCCTACCATTCCATGATTCTGTGAAACACCAGTGATGAGCATCTGAATACAGTAAAGGGCAGGCAGTACGTTAATCCTAGTTGGCAGCTTCCTCAAAGCCAGAGATGAATGTATAAAGCAACAAAGGAGCTCTTCTGGATCTCACAACGGCTGAAGCCATCTTTTGTGACAATGATTTCTCTTCCAAACAGTTGTTGTTTTGTGTTAGGAATTATGTATATTGCTATCAGAGGAAAACTGATTCTGATGGTCGTCTTGGCTTGGTTGCATGTGTAGTCTGTGGTACATAACTGTATTACTAGACAAAAGATGGTTAAATATACAAGTCTATTTAGCTAAAACATGGTTATTTCTGAAGCAAATCAGTGATGATGTTTTTCCAGAAGCTGTGATTAAGAAAAAAAACCTTTAAAATGCAGAATTTTATATTGGTGATACAAGTTCTTGCTGGATGAACAAAGCATTTTAGGTTTTTATTTCTAGTGGTGTTGCCTCTGTTCTTGTGAGCTGCTTGGGTTCATGGTGTTCCTCTTGTGTCTGATTTCATACCTAAATGGTTCTTAGGAATATCCATTTCTGTTTAAAACAGGGTTTGTATTTTGTTGCTGCTGGCTTGAGTGATGAGGAGCAATGGTATCACCAGTTTATTTCCTAGAGCAAAACTGAGTGTCCTCTCTTTTGCTGGCTGAGTGTTCTTTGTGTACGACAGAAGTTCTTGATAGTTCAGGTGGAAACGTGTGCCTTGCATCAAAACTATATTGGCAAATAAGTGGTACGTGTATTGTTGCCTACAAGGAGATCTCCAGTTAGTTATCAAAAGTGTTTATTCCTGGTAGAATAAAGAGCTTGAGACTTTTTTTTAACTTGGGGTGGTGGTGAGGAGGATTACAGATGTCCAAGGCAAGTTTTTAGCTGTTAATCTGCAATCAAATCCTAGTAAAAGGATAAAACAGATGTTTAAGGACTCCTTGCAGATAAAATAATTCATTGAGCAGTCTTGCAAAGCGAAAACAGGACAATAAGTTGTATTAAACATATACCTTAAAAATTGGACTCCAGTTCACTTCTATTTCAACAAATTTAGATGTTAAATCTCAAATGAAGTACTATGTAGCAGGGAGGAATGCTGTATTTGCTTTTTGGTGTTTTTAACCATAAATAGCTCATAATACGTTAAATTCGATTAAAGGAAGCCCATCTGTTACTGTTCTTGGTTTTTTACCCATCATTTAAATGGTAAACATCAAACTATAAATAATGCAGCTGTGTTTGCCCCTTTGACAAAGAAAAGTGGTAACTGTTCACGTTATTGTGAAAGCAGTGCAAAACACACAAAAACCAGGTCTGAAATCATCAGATGCTGTATGCAAAATAATAATTTTCAACGGACTGCCAAAAAATTCCCCACCTGGCTACTAGTTACACATTTATCTGCTTTTTGAACTTACTTCTCCATTGATTTAAAAGGAGGTAACCCTAGCTGATATAAATATTTTAAAAAGGGACAGTTTACACCCTGTAAATTTTTCAAACACACTTTTTCTTTTAATGGTCTACGTATACTCTGTGTTTGAGTTTGAAAGCTTTCATTTAAACTACAGTGAGTTGCTCTAGTGCTACCACCCAAGGATTATCATGCAACGTTTGTTTTTGTCTAGCAAGACAACATAATCAGAAAAATGAGCAGTAGTTTTTGTAAAAATATTTTTTTCCTTCGTGGAAAACAGCAAATAAATGTGCCCTAAGACTGTTTCGGGCCCAAATTGTTTAAAACTAGCCATTGTATTTGCAGTTGTTTGCATCAAATTTAACTTTCCCTTTATATCTCTCCTGTCACTCAGTATGTTTTATCTTTCTGAACCTAAGGTTTTTCTTTTTCAACTCTGCCTCAAAAGCCATTTAACTTCTTGAGTTTTCCTAACATAACAAATGTACTATTTTTACTGATTTTGCAGAGTAGCCGAGACAAATGAAAGGGGATGAAAAAATAGTAGGTTTTGTCTGAACGTCCACAGCATTATGGCAAGCTACAGATTTGTCTCTGTCAGCAAAGAGCACTGCCAGGCCCTGGGGAGAGGCTGTCTGCCTGCATGGGGGGAACCGCTGGAGCGGTTCCTAGCCCAGATTTGGCCTGTTCTAGCCAGCTTTCTCCCAGTGGCTTCCAGGGCCTATTTGGGGAATTAGAGAGTTGGGAGATGTCCCCATTAGGCGGTGTGTATGCAGTCACCCATTTCAGGCCTGTCTTGGAAGGCAGACTCATCCCTGGGAAGGTACCTAGGCATGCTTAATTTACTGGGATGGATGTAGCCTATGAGGTATCCTCAAGCAACCTGAGCTAGCAGTGCTGGCAGCTGGTGGTCAAGGCAGCAGCCCTCCTATGATACAGGTATTTGATCAGAAGTCTGTAGGTGCCTCTCCCCAAGGTCAGTGTAGGGGTGATGGGGGAGGTGAAGAGTGGTGCAGTGGCATGGCTCCTCTCTGCCCTACTGCCCACACTGTGCTAGCAGCCGCTTGTCCCCTTGCTGTCAGGAATATCGCCATGCGGGGCATGTGAGTGCGGCTCAGTTGGTTAGGTAACATACCACAGGAGCAGCTCTGCAGCAGTTACAGGGAACAAACAGCGAGGGAATTGGGACATATCAGAAGATTACATTTTCAGCCTAGGGAGATTGATAAAAAGATTTAAAATGGGGTTAGGGTTGATTTGTGGGTTTAATTTTCCTCTTTTTTTTTTCCATTGTTTATGAGCTCTGAGTTTTTCATATGTGTCTCAGATTGTTCTTCTTCCTTTTCTCACGATGGCTCTTTCTTCCTGTGCCTGTTCCCTCCTTCTGTTGTGTTCCCACATCCCTGGTTGCCTGCCCCCTCTCACGACTTCTGTTTTATTGCTTAACTTCACTTGCCCGTGCCCCAGTCCTGGTTTCCTCTGGTCTGTCTCCTCTCCAGGGCACACCTTGTCATCCCTTCACCACCCTCACTCCCCTCACCGTGAAACCACAGCGGTGATGCTCAGGCCTCTTCCCTTTCTTTACTTCCCTCCATCTCTTGCCCCCTCCTTCTTTTTTTTTTCCTAAGATTTGTATAGGATTGCTTCCTTTTCCAGATTGCCACCTCTAGTTGAGCTCAGAGGGTCCTTGCTCATCAACTCCGTGCCAGCCATGGGGTTTCTCAGGGTTGTCCCATTGTACCGACAGCCACCGACCTTGGTTCTTAGGGCCTGATACTGCACAGAGTAGAGGAGGTGCTGGCTGGTCATTTCTGCTCAAGCACCTTTAGAAAGCAAGATTTTTAATCCTCCTAGTTTCCCAATGCAGATAGTCAGGTGAGACTGTTTTCCATTTTTAGAAGGAAATTAGACTTTGTTGCCGTACAGAGGGGAAGGGGAAATAAAGGATTATTAAACGGTGGCAGCTGGGCAAACCCCTCCCATTTAGCTGTGTTGTATTTATGCAGCTAAGTTGCATAAGTGACAGGTGACAGCTCTGTGCTTGTCTGCTTGGGGGGGCTGGTAAGAGCAGGAGGGAGAACTGTGTGAGGCTGCTCGTGGGGGAGGTGTGAGGTGGCTGCCCAGGTACTTCAGGTCGGTGCTTCGGCAGTATTTTCTGAGCCATAATTGCTGCATTTTCTGGCCAGAGCAGAGCGGGATCTGCGAGCAAGTGGCTTCCTGGCAGGATTCTGGGAACAGCACCAAAACCCATGACAGGCAGAGAGCAGGTTTTGTGCTCTGAGTCAGAAGTAGGCTGAGAAGATGCAGTCCTCAAAGCACCAACCCGAGACGGAGAAGGGGATCTGTGTGAGAAGGATATTTCCAGTGTGAGGTTCAGAGCTTGGGGAGACCTTCTCCTGCCAGCACACTTGGTGAGTCTGCGGGTCAGCTGCTGGTTTGGGTGAAATCACGGGAGAAGGGAGATTGCTCCTGCCTTTCGCCACCACCACCACCCCAGCCAGCTCATCCTTCTAGCTATTTCTGTCTGTGCTTAGCTATAGCATCATTCCCCCTGTGCCTGTGAACCTGCCAAGCATTCAAAACAGGCACTGCTGTGGCAGCTTCCTTCTTTCTCTCCAGCCTGGAGGATAAATGACTGACTTGCTTTTTTTTAATTGTTCGCCTGCATCAAGAATTTACGATGGGAAAGCAAAGCTGGAGAAAAGCTTACAGGAGTGGGTGTCCAGGTCAGCAGATTCCTGCTTGTTCTTAGTCCTTAGCGAGGTCCTGCAGCCTGGCCCTTGCTGGGCTTGCTAGCTGCCGCGTGCATCGGTGCTGCCTTTGAAAGCAATGGTTTCCCGGAGTGGGATGTGGTCTCTGGTAATGACGGCCAAAGTTTGGATGCAAGAGAGAAGACCTGGACCTGGCTTGCTTGCGAGGGGACCCAGAACAGAAAGCTGAGTGCTTAGGTGAGTTCACAGCAGCCAGCTTGTCCAATGCAGGACACTGTACTCTTCTTTATTATAGACTGAGTTATGCAATGTACAAAATAACAGTACCAAAAATACGAACATTTATATACTATGTATATACTATATGCTGTCTGTATGCTATATATGTTTGTTTTGTTTAGTTTGGGTTGTGAAGTAGACTGCGCTCTGTGTTTAGTACAGCTGTCTGTGGTTTGTGAGTTTGTTCCCGGCTGTGAATCTCAGTGTTTGCACCTGGAGTCGGGCAAATGCATGCAGACGTGCAAAACTTAGATGCTGCTTTTGAGTCTCTGTTGCAGCACCAGTGTGAGCCGGTAAATCACACTACAATTAAAGCATGTCTTCTGCCACTTCAGTGTATGACTTCAGAGGCACTGATGCATATATAGCATGTATATTTGCAGCATACTGCTTCTGATCCTTAAAATGCAAGGTGTTGACATGATGGGATACAGTTTCAAAGCACCTTCCCCACAGTTACTTTATTGGAGAGGGTGGAAAAGAGATTGAATAAGCAGAATTTTCTTCTTTTAAATGATCAGATTCTGCATACAAAATTTTGGTTTTATTTTCTTAATAACCAAATTATTTCAATGTGAGGCTGCCAGGGCTCCCCAGATATTTTCTTGTATCCTTCCACTGACTGAAACTGTCATTGTAACATTTAAAATAAGACTCGGATTCAGACATCCTGTATTGATATTTCTGTTTGTCAAATGTGTAACTTAGATATGGATTCTTATGGCAATACCTACAGTGGAAGTTGTTTTGATGTGCAGGAAACTTTGCAGTATGTAAATATCTAAATTAATATATTGTTTCTTTCAGTGTCTGTAATATAGCTCCATGCTGCAGGCAACTATTGATTTACAAAATGTAACTTTAAAACATTAATAGTTTTTAGCACTTCCACAACAGTGTAAAGATATTTGTAGTTGGCTTCTGCCCAGATGGAGCGTTTGGACTGAGATTGCTTTGCCCTGCCAGCTATGATCTGGATGATGCTGCTGTCCAGAAGCAGAGCCCTCAGCTTTTTGGCTTGGTTTCCTGTGAGGTTAAACCTGACAGGTCCAAGGAAGAGTGTGTTTTACCCTAATTGTTGGAAACTATTCACCTTGACTTGGGATGAGTCAGACAGCTTTCAATTTATGTATATATAAAGCGTTTTTTAGATCTCTAAGTAACAAAGTTCTATTTTTCTCTCAGTCTGTAAGTACAGGTAAGTAGTTCTTACACAGCCCTTCTCATGAATTGATGAAAAAGTAATTTACAAATGGGCTCACTGCCACTGCACCATTGCACGCACTCAGGAATGACAGCACAGGAGGTGTGAGTAATTTTGCCTCATTTTTACCATCTTAAAGTTGAACTGGTCCTTCAGGCTCCCACCACATCAAAGGGAGAGGATCACAATTCATCACACTCTGAAGGAGCTTTGTTTCCTTTGAGTATGTGATGTCTACACTGGTAAATAGCTTAATTCCCCTGCTCAGTCCCAGATCATGGTCCCCTGGATCAGGTAGGCTGGATTTTTTTGCTTCAAACCCTTGTCTTTTGGAGACAACTAATTATTTCCCTCTGAGACAAAACCAATGTTAGTTTTGAGGACAGCTTACTGAGGGGGCTGATGCTGGAGTTAAGGATGACACCACACCAGGTCTGGCTATGCACATTGTATATGGTCCTCCAGTGCTATCCCAGCAGGACAGTTACCAAAAGCATCCTCATACCCATGTCTTGCCCCAAGACATGCGATACACCCTTCATACAGTTAAATACTGGTCTGGTGAGCTGCAACACAGACCTCATGTTATATCAGACAATTTTGAATGGAGAAAAGAATCAGCTGCCACATGGCACCTTCAGGTGTGGGCGAAGTGCTTAATGTATGGATGTGACCAGGTGAGTATAGACAGGGATGGCTGTGTGGGTACTTTGGAAACAAGAAACCTGTCTGTGGGGTGGGTGTTTTTGGCAGGGTAGATGCTGTCTCCGTTGGCCAGGGAAGTGCTCACTTGCTGAGCTGGACTAGATGTGTTTTAGGCAGCTGACAGATGGAGCAGATCTCACGCGGTGTGACTTGTACAAGGTCACTCAGCAGGTGAGTGCCAAAGCTGGATGCAAAAGCCAGGCTTGTGTGTTACTCCCCAGGGAACGCCGCCCAAACAGCCCTGCTTTGTTTGCACTTCCCTTATTCTCATGTGGTTTGTGAAATGCCTGGGTTAATTGCTGGTGCCTTCATGCCCCACAGTGGGTCTGGGTGGGCAGTGCTTAGCACGGTGCCTATGTGAGGATGTGAAACCAGCCATGTCTGCAGGATGAGAGGAAAAAAAGAGAAAAATGGTTCTTTTCCTTTATTTTGCAAAACATCATAGCTAAGATCCTGTTGTGCAGCAAAGGCAGCATGTGCCTGGCACTGTCAGGGTGGTCAATGTGGCCTTAACTGATCCCATACAAGCCACTAAACCACACATCACTTTTGAGCACTGCTGCAATGTGCTCCTTCGCATTCCAGTTCCTATGGAAACATGCTGTAAGAATGTCTAAAATAAGTACAGTGCTTTGAAACTATTATTATTTTGATCTTTGCTTTCCCCCAAAAATCTCCTTTATCACCTTCCGGCTGAATTTTTAATATGTTAAAAAGATCATTGTCATTATCTGGCAACAGTGTACTGCCCAGCTTGCTTACCCAGGTTTCTGCATTCTGGGATCTCGTGGATCCCAGGATCTGATATGACGATCAGCGCTCCCTTCCCCCATCCTTCACGCACAATGGAGTGGCAGGTTGTGGGTGTAAGTGTCAAGAATATATATATATGTCATAGAATCATAGAATGGTTTGGGTTGGAAAGGACCTTAAAGATCATCTAGTTCCAAGCCCCTCTGCAGTTTGCAGGGGCACCTTCCGCTAGACCAGGTTGCTCAAAGCCCCGTCTAACCTGGCCTTGAACACTTCCAGGCAGGGGGCATCCACAGCTTCTCTGGGCAACCTCTTCCAGTGTCTCACCACCCTTGAAGAATTTCTTCCTAATCTCTAATCTAAATCTACCCTCTTTCAGTTTAAAGCCATTACCCCTCGTCCTATCACTCCATGCCCTTGTAAGAAGTCCCTCTCCATCTCTCTTGTAGGCCCCTTCAGGTACTGGAAGGCTGCTGTAAGGTCTCTCTGGAGCCTTCTCTTCTCCAGGCTGAACAACCCCCACTCTCTCAGCCTGTCTTCATAGGAGAGGTGCTCCAGCCCCCTGATCATCTTCATGGCCCTCCTCTGGACTTGCTCCAACAGGTCCATGTCCTTCTTGTGCTGGGGACCCCAGAGCTGAACGCAATACTGCAGGTGGTCTCTCACGAGAGAAAGTAGAGGACGAGAATCACCTCCCTCGACCTGCTGGCCGTGCTTCTCATGCAGCCCAGGATACGGTCAGCATTCTGGGCTGTGAGTGTGCATTGCTGGCTCATGTTGAGCTTCTCATCAACCAACCCTCCCAGGTCCTTCTCCTCATGGCTGCTCTCAATCCATTCTCTGACCAGCCTGTATCTGTGCTTGGGATTGCCTTGACCCATGTGCAGGACTTTACACTTGGCCTTGTTGGTCTTCATGCAGTTCAGATAGTCCCACCTCTCGAGCCTGTCAATGTCCCTCTGGATGGCATCCCTTCCCTCCAGCGTGTTAGCCGCCCCACACAGCTTGGTGTCATTGTCAAACTTGCTGAGGGTGCACTCAAACCCACTGCCTGTGTTGCCGACAAAGATGTTAAACAGTGCTGGTCCCAATAGTGACTCTTGAGTAACGCTGCTCATCACTGGTCTCCACTTGGACATCAAGCCGTTGACCACAACCCTTTGAGTGCAACCATCCAGCCAATTCCTTGTCCAGTGATTTGTCCATCTGTCAAGTCTGTATCTCTCCAATTTAGAGACAAGGAAGTTGTGTAGGACGGTGTCCTTTGTGCGCATGTCAGTGTGTGTATCCACACACTGAAGGAAGGTCCGCTCCAGCTCCCTTTCTTCCCCAGTGTTGTTTGCTACAACATCTGAAGGCACAAGCTTATTCCCAGCTCCTTTTAGGATCATGGCATAGTGTTGACTGGGAGGGAGTGCTGGAGTTAACCTAGTCCAGCTACGCATCAAAGCAGAGCCCTATTCACTGGTGGTGCAGAGATGGTTGTGAGCCAGATGGAGACATCCTGTAGGTCCCCTTTGTCCCACAGGAGGGTCAGTGCTAGAGCAGGCCATGGGCTGTTTGGGACTGTTCTTGCAAAGGAAATTACTTGGTCTCTCTGAAAGGATGCTCACAGTGGTAACTGAAAACAGGACTGTGTCTTTAAAGCACTTTTACCCAGTACTCCCATGGTTTTCTTGTAAAGCTATCGATTCCCTTAGAGCAGTCTCCCTAACCTTACTAATGTCTAACATTTTCAAAGTAGCCATGTCCTGTTCTCAAAAGCCGGTTTTGATGGGTGAGCGTTAGGAGAGCTAGGCCTAAAGCCAGTAAAGAAGGGCCAAAATGCTTTGTTTGAAACTAGGTGCTAATTTTTGTTCATCTTTAGACTTCTGGCCTCTTGCAGTATCGTGCCCCAGAACTCAGTGTTAGATACCAGGAGAAGAGCTGGAGGCGCATCTCTGTCATTTGAGGGGGAAGCAGGCACTTAAATTACTGAATCACTTTTCTGGATTTTGGGACAATGCCAAAACCCATGATNAGCCGCCCCACACAGCTTGGTGTCATTGTCAAACTTGCTGAGGGTGCACTCAAACCCACTGCCTGTGTTGCCGACAAAGGTGTTAAACAGTGCTGGTCCCAATAGTGACTCTTGAGTAACGCTGCTCATCACTGGTCTCCACTTGGACATCAAGCCGTTGACCACAACCCTTCGAGTGCAACCATCCAGCCAATTCCTTGTCCAGTGATTTGTCCATCTGTCAAGTCTGTATCTCTCCAATTTAGAGACAAGGAAGTTGTGTAGGACGGTGTCCTTTGTGCGCATGTCTGTGTGTGTATCCACACACTGAAGGAAGGTCCGCTCCAGCTCCCTTTCTTCCCCAGTGTTGTTTGCTACAACATCTGAAGGCACAAGCTTATTCCCAGCTCCTTTTAGGATCATGGCATAGTGTTGACTGGGAGGGAGTGCTGGAGTTAACCTAGTCCAGCTACGCATCAAAGCAGAGCCCTCTTCACTGGTGGTGCAGAGATGGTTGTGAGCCAGATGGAGACATCCTGTAGGTCCCCTTTGTCCCACAGGAGGGTCAGTGCTAGAGCAGGCCATGGGCTGTTTGGGACTGTTCTTGCAAAGGAAATTACTTGGTCTCTCTGAAAGGATGCTCACAGTGGTAACTGAAAACAGGACTGTGTCTTTAAAGCACTTTTACCCAGTACTCCCATGGTTTTCTTGTAAAGCTATCGATTCCCTTAGAGCAGTCTCCCTAACCTTACTAATGTCTAACATTTTCAAAGTAGCCATGTCCTGTTCTCAAAAGCCGGTTTTGATGGGTGAGCGTTAGGAGAGCTAGGCCTAAAGCCAGTAAAGAAGGGCCAAAATGCTTTGTTTGAAACTAGGTGCTAATTTTTGTTCATCTTTAGACTTCTGGCCTCTTGCAGTATCGTGCCCCAGAACTCAGTGTTAGATACCAGGAGAAGAGCTGGAGGCGCATCTCTGTCATTTGAGGGGGAAGCAGGCACTTAAATTACTGAATCACTTTTCTGGATTTTGGGACAATGCCAAAACCCATGATATCCCTATATGCTATACGGTACGTATTTCCCTTGGTATCTGCATTCTCCAAATGCCCTCTGATCTGGGGAGCCACACACCTGCTACTTCTCTAGTACCCTGCCAGTTCCCAGGAGCAGAGGTAACAATAAAAGCAGGTTTGAAATAAAAGGGAGTTGACACTGGAGCAGTATTATTCATTGCACATCCTGGACAAAATGTATTAGAGTCATGATGATACATGTCTAGCTGACATTATGCTTCAAAATTAAACCACTTTTCAGCCATCTGAGAGATGTGGGCATCTGTTTGAATCCTATTCCAAATCATTAGGCCAAATTTGGCTCACAGGGTTAAATCTGCACAGCCAGTGAGCAACATGCTGTGCAATTGTGCACCCTGCTTTATGTTGCTGCATGTTTAGTCTTTGCATGACGTTTTACGTGCTTACAGTAAGTGTAGTGGCAGCATCAGATCTGTTTTATTTTGGTGCAACACCAAAGGCTGGTAGAAGAAATGAGTTTAATCTTACAGCCAGAAGAAATCTTTATAGACTGATTTCAGGGTTGCTGTCATAGTGGAGTTAAACCACTCATTAACCAAGCAGACAAATTAAAATGTAAATGCTGGTCCAAAAAAAAGTATTGTGAAGCTTGGCATTTGCATTTCATATTTGCTAAGATCCTTCCTTCCTTGAATAACAAGTGTTAGCTCCAGCACTGAACCAAATACCAACAGAGATGAGAATTGTGAACTCCGGAGCAGTTGTGGATTATAAAGAGAAATTGCTCTGTTTTAGCATGGAAATGCAAGGCTGTTACTTTGATTGTGAGGGCTCTTCTCAAACTGCTTTGGAGCTGTGCCACTGTAGATGTAACCTTTCTAACCCAACAGATAAGTTCATGTGTATGCACAGTATGTAGGTCAGTCACATTTATCTGGAGTAGCCCAGAAATGAATACAGTAAAATTTCAGCATACGTTGCCTTTCAACCCTTTCATTGTAGCAGATTTCTCTCTCCCTCTCCTCCTTGTTCATCTATTCATTTTATGCTGGAGAAAACCCTAAAGGATATCGTCTGATATGGAAAGATAACTGATAAATGAAATGCTAAATAAACAGCTACACTGACAAGAGAGTAAGGGGCAGTTAGAGATGTGTATACCTGCAAGTATGAGGGACAGGTGCAGCTGTATATTTACAAGCTTTAAGCTTGCAAGCTGATATTTACAGCTTTACCAAACCGCCACAAATTTGTTTAGCAGCCATGGGAATTTTGGAAATACTTTCAATTTGAGAAGGGTGATATTGCAATGAATTAAAAGAATTATTCTGGCATATGCCATTAGATAATAGTAAATCACGACCGTAGTCACATAATTGTTAAACTCTCTTAAAAGAAAAATTGAATTATCCTGAAGGTAACGGACTCATGAGGAATACACAGGTGTGGTTCAATAAAGGAACATTACAGAATATAAAAGTGATTTTTAATGGTAACATTTGCACATGTACTATGTTATTGTTTTTTCCTTGTATTGATATATTTCACAGCCACCTAGTCTTGCCTACTACTACACCAAATACATTTTCTTGGGCTCCAGTGATGTCGGACATAACCGAACGTGGCATGAATGGTAATGATAGATGGTTGTACTTCAGACTGAGATGTAGAGTCCGTTGGGTACCCACAGGAATTTGCATTAAGTCTGGTCATAACTAATGATCCGTGAATACAAAAATCAATTGAATTTGAAAGTAGTACTGGACTGGGAGGTATTGTAAGCTGTGCTGAGGACAGAGAGAAGTTTATAGCTGGGGAGCTAGAAATACTAGATTTTTTTATCTGTAAGGCTTAAATAAGATAAATGTGAACAGACAGATCTGTCGAAAATAATCTGAAAATATGTAAATAATAGTGCTGAGAAGAGGTTCGAGTTGTAAGCCTGTAGTGCAGTGTCTCTTAATACTGGAAAGGTATTGACTTCTGGACTGTACCAGAGTCAAACACTGGCAAACGGCAGTATTCATTCGAGATGCTCGTGAAAGAAGCAGCCAAAACCTGGCATCTGTCCCGGCACGAGTGCACCAGGAGCTCTGCCGGCACCAAGGGCTCAGTGAAGGTCGGTGGCTGGCCTGTCTCCACAGCGAGCTGCCTCATGTAGCCCCATCTGCAGTGACTTGCCTTGTTCCGCATCTTACGTCCACCCCTGTGCTCAGTCTTAGCTCCTGCTGGTGGTCAACAGAGATAAAAATGAAATTAAGTAGAAGCAGAGTGGGTGGGCAACCAAGGTATGTGCGGGCTGAAGAGAGATGTACGTTTCTGCAAAACACGTCCTATCCTGTTTTATGTCGGGTATCTGGGGCAGTGGGTTGAGTTGCTCTGCGCGTGTTTGCAGTTCTCCAGTGATCATGGACTTGAGACTGCTATAGAATTAAAACCACTGGATAAAACTGAGTGTTTAACTTCATAGGTAAAGGTGACTCTAGTATGGATGTGCCATAGGGAAGAAGGAAGAAGCTGCCATATTTGCCACGTGGCCTGGGACCCCTGGAGAGTCTGGTGGGCATTCACAAGGTCTGAATTTTCTTTGAAGTAGTGCACCAAGTGTAACTTATTTCTGGAATGTTTTAAGATGCGGACAACTGCGTTCCTTGTTTTTCGAAATGCCTTTTTTTGTAAATGGAGATGTGAGCAGAAGGGTACTGCCACGGAGTCCTGTTATGATTGACAGGGAGGAAACAGCAGAAACGGAAAAGGGAGCTGCCGCCTATGCAGATCGACCCTTGCTGAAACATGAGTCGCTTAGTTTGTGTTAGTTAAACCAGCTAAGCAGAGGGACAGCTGTCAATACCGGTTTTGGCGTCAGAATTAATTTTTACCGATCAATCTGATCATTGCACTTTGCCTAATCAAATATCTATATGCCTTCAAGCATTAACACTTCTGTATTTAATTTATCTGTCCCTGATTAGGATCAGAGTCAGGGTGGATTTTAGTAATTTCTGCTTTAACTTCAATTCTGTGTTTTCTCAGTGAAAACATGACATATATTTTGTTGTCTCAGAAGATACTTCTGTGCATACCTAATGCATGTGTGTTTGAATTCTACCCATCCTTTCCCAGCTGCAAAGAGCATTGGTTTTCATAGCTGCCCTGGGGAATTGCATTTTAGTGCATCATTATGTTTAAAATTCCAGATTCCTTAAAGTGAAGATACAGCCTACTCTGTCTTCAAACAAGTAAAATACTTCTGTATTTTAAGTAGTACAAGGATGGGGTGCTTAAAAGAAAGGAAGAGTTTCTGCTAAACAGAGCACTAAACTGAGCATCAGGAGGCCATCAGCAGTTTCCTCATGTTATTTATCTGGTGACCTGAGACAAAGCGTTTCACTGCTCGGTTTCTTCCACATGACTTTGGATTTTCCCCAAGTTTTGTCTTGTCCTGTCCTACTGTAAATGCTTTGAGGTGGTGTCTTTTTCTTACTGTGTGTTTGTAGAAAGCCTAGAGCACTTGACTGCCTGTGAGCAACTGAAAATGAGGGTGTATTTGGGGATGACAAAAACGTAGAAGATATGTGTGTCAAGGGGTTAAACATAATAAGTAGTTGAGATCAAAAAATGATATTATTTTCAATTGGGCCTAAAATGCCTGGCCTATTTCTAGAATGAAGCTTTCGTCTCTAGTAGTATGAGCACATTTGGCATAGTCCACGGGAATTCAGCTGGAGAGGAATACAGTTGCTAAGAAATACCTGTTTTGCTGAGCTGTGATTCTTTGTTAGTGTAGCACTATATGTTAATGTAAGCCATAATTTCCCACTGATCCCTCAGAAATGGTGGTTTTATAATATGTGTAGTCAGCGTGCATTGCTTCATGTGTCCCCAGGAAGGAAATGTAGTTTAGGGGGCACACTGGTTGGGCTTTGACCCCTATGGCAAGTCCACGTACCTGAGCTGGGACGAGGACATCTCCTCCAGAAGTCTCCCCTCATCCCTATTCTCTGCTGGGTGGCTGAGAACAGTTACAGAGAAAAGAGATTTGAGGACTGCAAGAAGGAAATGGGACCTCCTCTGCATTCAAACTAGAGAGGCTGTGAGGGATCGTGGTGGTGATTTCTACCTTCTTTTGTTTCTCTCTACCTCTGGAAATGGCATGTCAGGTTTTGTTGGTATTGTGCTATTTTTTTTTCAGAGCCCTGCGGATGTTTCTGTAAGCGTTAGTAGTGCATTCTGGCACATGGGGAGAAATTACGGTAGAGGTTGATAAGAGTATCTTGATTCAAGCAGATCTCAGTGATTTCCTCAAATCCAGTTGACAAAGCAAAGCCCAAACTACCCTTAAATCTCCAGAGTGCCCATCCACCTCTCTGATTATGTCCAGACCAAGTACTTCAACGAGTTAAAAACCCTATAAATTAGGTCCTCTGGCCTGTTTCCTTCTCCAGGTTATTTCATTATAGGACAGGTTGAACGCTAGGGAGAGATTAGCAAGTTTTTGTAGTTTTGATCACGTGCATGTTTGGATCAAACTGTGTTATAATACCTATTTGTGAGATCTGCAAGTTGCTTTTTTAAGTAAATTTAATCCCTTCGAGCATATTGTGCACTTTATAGCTCTTAAATGATGCTTAAGCTCCAAGTTCTGTCACTGTTTATGAAAAATAGATTGGCTTCATTTGTAAAATCATGAGTCTCTTAAGCTCGCTGGCTCTTGTTGCAGTCAATGGGATATCTTTGCTTTGGATTCCAGCTGTAGGAGGATCAGCTCTCCTGCCACGTGAAATGTACCTTTAAATTGTTTTGCATCCTACTTCATTAATTGATGCATTCTGCACTAAGCCATGACATTTTCATTTTCTAAGCTGTTTATTAATTCCAACACTGAATAATTAAAAAGGAAAAAGAAGCACAAGGAAAACATCATTGAAGACCATCACAGAAGCTGTATATATAAGAAAGCATGCAGACTGTAGAGCGAATTGCAAACATAAATGAAGAGCTACATTAAAGCCAACATAATCCAGAAGCTGTATCCCCAATTTTGCATGTGTAGTGTTTTTAAATGAGTGCTGCAATGCCCTCATCGAGTGCTTGTTTGGTACTTCTAACTACAGAACTTGGTGTGGGGTTACAGGCTGCCACAGCAAAGCAGCATCATTAACCTGCTTTCCACTGTAAGATGGGATAAATGTGGGACAGCGTGTTCCCTTAAAATGTTGTTTTTTTTTTTAAATGCCATCTATGCAGATAAAGCATATGGTGGTGTCCTACCATATTTCTGCAGACAAATTAGATTATAACAAAGGACAAGGAGAAAAAGGCAGTGCGTTTTGAGGGGCTGTGAGAAAGCAAACTGAAATTTGTGCATTAGTTGCCAAGAGCCATCATTCTGTGTCTCTGGGAGTACAGCAAGCATTTTACTGTATCTTCTTCCGTAGTGTTTCACTTTTTGTAACAATACAAAACCACAGCAATGTGTTTTAATCTTTGGTCCTCCGTATTGCGCCTTATCTTCCCCTCCTAGGTTTCCAGAGAAAACAGGATTGAAACTTTGATAGAGGAACAGATCAGATAAATCCATGCAGATTTTCTTCTAATATGTACTGAAATGATGCTATGTACGGTGCCGTGGGAAAAACAAAGGGTAAAATTAAGACTACACAGCCCTCTGGAAGTATTAAGATTTAATCACAAGACTGAAACCTGATGTGCCGTTCCTAGCCCCATTGAGCTTTACAGCATGGCCTTTGGATGCTATTGTAAATGTGCTTCAGAATGAGTCTCTGCTTGGTTATGCAAATTATATTCTTGTATCAAGGAACCACTATGTGCTACAAAATTAAAACTGGGAGGAAAAATAACCGCTGTGGGATAATATGCAATAAATTCACTGAAGCTGCTGGCTCTGGTGAGGTAACGTCTTGTCCCTCTATGGGTGGAACATTTCTGTATCAAATCATTACAGTTTTGCTCAGAAACATCCTACTGCTTGAACTGCTGTGGGAAGAACAGTAATATCAAGCAGACATCAGGTTTTCCCAATAGGAGCATCCTGCTGGGAAATGGGGTGCACTGGCATGATGGTCTGAAAAGCTCAGCTGCGGCAGCTCTCTGTAATTGCTATTCCCTTCTGATTTCTTTGCTGAATGCACAAAACTGCTTCTAACAAACAGATCTGAGAACAAAACCCTTGACTTGTCACCAGTGTAATACTCTGCACGCTAAGCTGGCGTTTGTGACTAGTTTGCCTTCAATGTTTCTTGCGATCACTATTTGATATTGAGTCTCTCATCTCCTGTTATGGTGCCAAAGCCTGACACTGAGAGCAAATGCTTCTGTTTCGATTGGTGATGTTTAATTTTTCATGCTCAGTGCAGTTTGGTGGCTCCCCAGGTAGGAGGCTCTGATGCTAATTAGCAAGGAAATGTTTTCTGGCTTCACAGGACACATGTGTACTCTGCATTTCGGTTCTGTTAAACAGCTGAGCTGAGTGGGATTGGTGGCGGTTACTGCTAGCTGCGCTGAGCAGACTTTTTACTACTACTGCTGCTTGAAGAAAACACTGCTCAGTTTTCTCTCCTAGACCATACAGCTGCAAAATAAAGTCTTTTTTTAACGTGGAGGCCGTGGAAGAAGACGTGTAGTCCTGCTTGAAAGCTGGTAAGCATCACATCTCAGAACAGAGTGCTATGTTTGTGTGGTGTGAACAAAGGGCAGGCTGGGTTCGGTTCTTGCGTGTATTCTTTAGGGATGAGGAGTTTGGTACTTGTAATATTTGATGACAATAGACCTACAGCAAAAAAACATCTCAGACCTTCTATGATGTATTTAAATCTTAAGTGGCAATCATTTTAAACTATATACCAAAACCAAAAGGAAAAAAACCCCAAAACTTTATTTTCTGTGACCATGTTGGGTTGAAAAGAATGGTAACGTTTGTCTTACTCACTTTCTTGGTGGGGCTTATATCAAGGCAATTGGATAGCACAACAGTTATTATATCCCACTTAAAGGTTGTTACATGGAGTATTCAGGCCATTGCTTATAGGGGGTTGTTTTGAATGTATACTTACTCTTTGCACAATTTCCTAAGCTGCTGTTTAGCGTCACTGTTCATTTCTGAACAAATCACACAGAATTCTGTTCTCTTTGATGCTGCGTTGTTCGCCAAAAGGATTTTCAGCAGCAGTGTTTTTGTCTACTGCACACAGAGTAGAGCATTAATAAAGAAATGTAAGTTAAAGAATTAGAAGTATCAAATCATGATATTTTTTGTATGTCTGTCTGTGCTTGAGAGAGGTGGCTGAAATACATTAATGCAGCAAGCCCTCCCCTGTGGTAAAGTAGAAGGAAAAGTTGAATGTTATGTGAACTATACTCTTTAATACCATAGACTGAAGAGGCTGCTGCAGAGCTCGGACCTGCCTGGGCTGCTCTGGTGCTTTCATCTGTAGGAAATTCCAGTTTCAGAGGAGGGAGTTCAGCAGATGGAAGCAGCCCTGGCGGAAACTGGGCACAGAGCTTGCTTTCCAGGATGTGCAGCCGGGTGATCCCATACGCCTTTTCCCTCAGCCAGAGCAGGGTTAAGTCCTGTGCCAGCAGAGGCTCGTGGTGGCCTCGGTGCCTGTGAGGTGTGGGGTCGAGGTTTGACTTTCTGGGTGGCTGTCAACACATCTTGCTCTGCAGTGATGCAAGGAGGAGATCTCCAGTAGTGACCTGGCTGGGACGACGATGCTTTGACAAGGGGCAGGACGCAGGGCTGCTTTCCTCTGTGCTTCATGGCAGACAGGCTGCAAAGCAGATCCCATAAGAACATTAGGGTGTAGGTGCCTTTCCATAGAGGGCCTAAGGTTTTCAGAGCTGCTGTAATTAAGAGAGTCTTAGTTTGGAAAACAGGAGTTTAACCTCAGGGCTCGAGTATGGAATTGGGATTGCTCACAACAGAGATCCCTAAAACCACAGCAAACCGTAAAGCTGTGCCTTGAGCACAGTTAGGGACATTAGGGTCTGAATCAAGCAAATCAAGCCTTTAGGACTTAAATGAGGCCCTAAAGGACTTACAGAGCTGCTAGGTTTATGTGTGCCCACAGGCCTTATGTCGGATGTAGGCCATCCTATAATGGACGGCCCAGTTTCTCAGCGCTCAAGAGGACAGGATTATGAGCACTCAAGGAAACGTTTAGCAGAAACCCAAGTGTTGCATGGAGTGCTATTGGCTGTACCTGGGTTGATAAGGGCTTCTTGGATCACTGTCCTCTTGAATACTGGTACAAATTACACTTAGACGGCACTTGGGTGCCTCCAGGTCTTACTGTGGGCTTCTAAACAAGGTGAACTGCTCTAAAAATCTCTTCACAAAATTATGGGGAGCTTGTTAACATCTTGCGATGTTTCAGATTCTTTTGACAGAGCGGAAAACTTGAACCCAAATTACTTTTTTGCCAAAATAAACTCCAAAGATTTTATTTTTAATAATTGGAGTGTCTCAATATATCTGACTTTCTCAAGTGCTACTGATGAGTTCTTTTAGTGTGAAGTTGAAGATTGTCACAGGGTAGCATCAAATCAAGGTGCTGTGTGTATTTCAACAGGACAATATAAATTCCAGCTAAAGGGGAAACCTGGCTCTATGCATAGTGAGATTTTAGCATTTGATTTCAGATTTTGGATGGGTGTACATGTTGGATGAGCTAAAGAAACAGTCCACGATATCTCGCCCTTCACAATTTTTGATGTAAAACTCTTTCTTAAAATAAATAAATGGGAAAAGCCAGCTGAGAGCTCACTTGTGTCAGTGAATGGCCACAAACTGCAACCTTCTTCCACCTGGGCAGTGGTAACTCGAGCAGGTCTTGCAGTTTTCTGCAAGTCCTGCAGGGTTTAGTGTGATGCCTCCTGCAGTCAGACATAGGTACCAAGGTCCCAACTTTCACTGATGACAGAAACCGAAAGTCTAGTCCTCATGGTGAAGAAACTGAAAATATAATTCGCAGACACCCGAAGAGAGAGTGGTGAAAAATAACCCCTGGCCAAAGTATGGTATTAAAAATTAGTAAAAACTCATTTTTTTTTAAGCTAGGCTGTGATATTAGCAATTTTTGTTGATAGAATGGTAACATGCTGAAACAGGGGTTTCAGAGCTCTGGGGAGCTTTTCTCTGCAGCCATAGAGGCTAGAAGCTTGAATAAGTGAAAGCTTTCATTCTTGTTAATCTCATGCCTCCTGGAGCCAAGTCCTTTAAGAAAAACACTAGCACAAAATTCAGCAATTTTTTGCTGCTCCTCAGGGATTTTTTTTTTTCGCAAAATTATTCTTGCTTATCCCCTTTGTGCTCAGTGAAAGTTAGTGAGCCACACTTGCCACAACATATCAGCGGGATTTGCTGAGCCCCCAGCTCCTACTTTAGGCCAGTAGTGGTGAGTCCTTATTTGGGCTATATGTACCTTTACCCTGGTACAGGGGCAAGAAAAATAGTTTTATTTCTGTCAGACTGCTTCAAATTAATTTGATATTTTCTATACTCAAACTATGGGATGGAAACGTTGTTTTTGAATGAGCATGTCTTGAGACTTTTGTTCCTGTCAGCTGCAAATGCTGCTTTCAGAAGATGATGGACCAGCCCCACCGAACTGCATGGGGTGTGTAGTGGGCTCTGGCTGGGAGCTGAAACACTTTGGTTTGTAGGAGTACATTTTATTATTGAGACATCCTCTGCACGCCACATACTTCAGCAGAACTAAGCAGCTGCATGCTAGGGAAACACTTCCAGCAATAAACCTGAGCTGAATAAATTCCTGTTTCCTGTAGCTGGAGAATATCCATATGTCACTGATGAATTCTGCCAGCTCACGTGTTGAAGTTCTGGCTTTAATATTGAGATTTAATTTCCAAATGGATTTACTAAATCAGTGCCATTATAGATGAGGAAGCACGTAAGTAAGCAGAGATTAATTGATTCAGGAGAACTGAGCTCCTTGCTTGGGAGAAGTGTGTCAGGGCGAGATCCTGTAATGGATGTCTGGGTGTCGGGGTGAAATATTGATGACCGTTTATGTGGTTCAGGTCACTGGGGTGGATGAAATTATATCTTATAGAAGAAAATTGATTTGCATTCATTCATGTTTGGGATGCACAGTTAAGAGCACTGTTTACCACAAGACATAATGCTGTGTCTCTGTTTACCGTAATATTTTATGTGTTTACACATATAATTATTTTACATATAAAATTTTGTTTACATGTTTACAGTATTTTACCTGGGACCTTTTAGAGATCTAGAAAAATGCTTTCATAAATGCACAAGAATGAGCAAACAGTGAAAAAACCCCAACAAACTCATCTAATCTCACCTAGTACCTAGTTTAAAGTGACAAACCACCCAGAATTCAGAATTAATAACCCTTCACAGCTAATACTGACTTGTTAAAGACTTGTGATTTTTAGAGCATCCTCCTGCATTACATAGTNCTTTGTGCTCAGTGAAAGTTAGTGAGCCACACTTGCCACAACATATCAGCGGGATTTGCTGAGCCCCCAGCTCCTACTTTAGGCCAGTAGTGGTGAGTCCTTATTTGGGCTATATGTACCTTTACCCTGGTACAGGGGCAAGAAAAATAGTTTTATTTCTGTCAGACTGCTTCAAATTAATTTGATATTTTCTATACTCAAACTATGGGATGGAAACGTTGTTTTTGAATGAGCATGTCTTGAGACTTTTGTTCCTGTCAGCTGCAAATGCTGCTTTCAGAAGATGATGGACCAGCCCCACCGAACTGCATGGGGTGTGTAGTGGGCTCTGGCTGGGAGCTGAAACACTTTGGTTTGTAGGAGTACATTTTATTATTGAGACATCCTCTGCACGCCACATACTTCAGCAGAACTAAGCAGCTGCATGCTAGGGAAACACTTCCAGCAATAAACCTGAGCTGAATAAATTCCTGTTTCCTGTAGCTGGAGAATATCCATATGTCACTGATGAATTCTGCCAGCTCACGTGTTGAAGTTCTGGCTTTAATATTGAGATTTAATTTCCAAATGGATTTACTAAATCAGTGCCATTATAGATGGGGAAGCACGTAAGTAAGCAGAGATTAATTGATTCAGGAGAACTGAGCTCCTTGCTTGGGAGAAGTGTGTCAGGGCGAGATCCTGTAATGGATGTCTGGGTGTCGGGGTGAAATATTGATGACCGTTTATGTGGTTCAGGTCACTGGGGTGGATGAAATTATATCTTATAGAAGAAAATTGATTTGCATTCATTCATGTTTGGGATGCACAGTTAAGAGCACTGTTTACCACAAGACATAATGCTGTGTCTCTGTTTACCGTAATATTTTATGTGTTTACACATATAATTATTTTACATATAAAATTTTGTTTACATGTTTACAGTATTTTACCTGGGACCTTTTAGAGATCTAGAAAAATGCTTTCATAAATGCACAAGAATGAGCAAACAGTGAAAAAACCCCAACAAACTCATCTAATCTCACCTAGTACCTAGTTTAAAGTGACAAACCACCCAGAATTCAGAATTAATAACCCTTCACAGCTAATACTGACTTGTTAAAGACTTGTGATTTTTAGAGCATCCTCCTGCATTACATAGTGATAAACTAGAATTTCAGTGTTAACTTGTAAGTAATTCCAATTTGTCAGTCTATGTATCTTTGGTTTTTGAGGTAAGAAACACAAAAAATTGAGGGGCTTTAGATGAATGCACAGAAAAGTAGTTAGGCTTATTTCCTTTTTAAAGCATTTAATATTTCATGCCTCCTGCCAGCCCAGCTGGGAATCTTTAAAAGCACATCTTTACAAGAGCTGACCAAGATTTTTTTGGCATAGGGTTTTTTGTGGGTCTTCTTCATCTTTTTTCTCAGAAAGTGCTAATGGATCAAACTCAAAACTGTTAAGTTTAGATGAATTTTTAATTTTAGAGAACGTTCAAAAATGTTTTGAAACTGGAACGGGACACCCTTGCATCTTCAAAATAAAAGAATCTGATTTTGCTTATAACTTTTGAGTGTTTAAAATAAGGTAATTATTATACCAAAAATAAAAATAAAAGGCAGAATCAAGCAATATTTTGGTGCTATTAAAAATATTTTATTCTCCCGAATACTACAGATACTACTGTTCTTTTCTGAGCATTTTAGGGTCATATTCATTTGATGCTTAACCTGTGAAAAAACAAAAAAAAGTTATGTCCTCGGAATTAAAAATAACAAAGACTCAGTCCATTGGGACTCCAGTTTTGCCATTGATTTTTCTGTGGAAGACAAACTGGAACCACTGTGAGGGGTGGCCTCATGAAGCTTGTGACAATTACAGTAAGTATGTTGTAATGACAGCTGAATGTGGAAACATACAGATGACAGCTGGTGGTTCCTGAAAGACGCAGGGAGACACATCCGAGTTGATGTATTGGTTAAGACAGGTTTATTGTCCGTCATTGTACTGTGTGGAGTGTATCACGAGTGTCTGGTTGCTGCGTGTTCCTTCCCTGAATAATTCTTGGACTTGCTCTGCTAGTGTTAGCTTAATTTTTGAATGCATATCTTATTGGCTATACATTTCTGTCATTCAGTTTTAGGCTATGCCCCACTTCCTTTACTGAATAATGAACCTTCCCAGCCTCTTTTCTCCCCTCCTTGAAATTAAACAATAACCTGGTTTTACATGGTTTTGGCAGTGTGATGAGCAGGAGGAGATGCTGTCCCACGCCCTGGCGGTACAGGGGGAGCACATGCAGATGTGTCCTGATGTGGTGGTTGTGAGCAGTCTTGAGAGTTCAGGTCAGAAAACTTTCCGCGGAATCCATTTTAATGGAAATCATTGTGTGGATAGCATTGGAAACTAAAGGTCTTTCTCTTCACCAGCTGGTTCAAGTTGGCTTCCCATGATGCCAGAGCCCCTCAGCATCAGTCCTGCCAGCGTGCTTTTAAATGCAAGGGATATTTTGGGGCCAGTTGTTTTCCCATTGTACCTTCAATATTTGCTGGAGATCCTCAGCAATGCTGCTGCCATTTTGCCACCAGTGGCTTGTTTCAGACACAGCGCTTTGTATCGATTAGAATTGATTAACATTTCTATAGTGCTTTTTCTTAATGTAGAGCTGAATGTCATTACGCCTGCTTGACAGTTGGTAATTTGCAGCCTGGAAGGGTAAAAGGTCTCTTCTCAGTAATCGAAGAGGTGACAGCGATTGTTGTGCTAACGTGCTGTGGTGATACCTCAGTGTCCAACGGAGAGGTCTGTGCAAAGCACAGAGTCCAGTGCCTCTGACCTGAGGGGCCCAGGAGACCTGCAAGACAGAGAGGGGGAATGGAGGCACATCTGTGCCCTTGCAACACTGGTGTCTATCTGCTGTATCAGAGCAGCTTCTTGAAAAAGAATTTGTAAAGAACATAAAATGTGGTTTGGACATCAGTATTCTAGCAGCTTAGCGCTCAGAATCACTTGAATATTTGAAGGTTGTGAGCTCCTGGAATGAAGCAGTGATCTCGTGATGCAGTTAGTGATCTGGCATTGACGAGACTTGCTACAACATTTTCTAGATTTCTTCCTCATTTCTTCCTTTATTTGCATTTGTGAGCTCTACATAAGCAACTCTTTGAGGCAACTCTAGCAGCAAATAGAAATTGTAAGATGCGCAGTAATTTACTGCTATACATAGAAATCCTTCTAGCCGTGCTTGAGTAAAGCAGGTGACTTCTTGACTTAGAGCTATGAGGAAAAGAAAATACTTTTGCTTTCCAGGAATGAGTGCTCTCGCTGCTGTTGGACAGGAAGCAGAAGTAAGTGCTGGCCCGGATGCGCTGCTTGGCTGAGGCGAGCGTGTTGTTGTGGTGTTGGCCTCCTGCAGGAGCTGTGCTTTGATCTGAAGGGCCTCGGCACAGCAGCTGCTCTGCCGGGGGGGGCACCTCACCACTGATCTCAGTGAAACTCAGATCTCATGGTCGAGTGTTTCCTCTTCTGCTGCACAGGAGAGCAGGGTAGGGGCGAAGGAGAATGGGAGGAGGAATCCAAGGACATGCACAGAGAGGGGCCGTGTCCCGTAGCCTGTTTGGGGCAGCCCTAGGAAGAGCTGGAGGGTCTGCGTCCTCATCACACTCCTGTAAAAGCTGGCTCATACAGCAACGTGATCAGTAGAGGAACTTGAGAGATAAGTTTTACTTGCTTTTGCTTTGGCGTGATTATTCAGAATAACTTGAAAGGTTTTTTTTTCCTGCTCAATTTCATTATCCAGTAAATACTAGAAGTGTCCTGTCTTTTTTCCCTTCTTTGGGTTCTCTCAGAGAACTCAGATGTGAATAGCTAGAGGATTTTTTTCTACCTTAATTGAAAGCTTGGAAAATTGTGATCCTTAATAAGCTTGTCTTTTCTTCTGGCTGTTTATATGGTGTCCATACAAAATAGATTCTAACATTGTGGAAAAACAGTTTTAACCCATTTGATGAAAATTATTTCTTTTCTCAAGCAGAGGTGACTGTCATGGTGTCATAGTTCTCCATGTTCCCCACTCATCAAGGGGGGCATTTCAAGCAAATAAGGCAGACAAAGACTGAATTTAAAGAAAATGTGGCATCCTACTCTTTGAGACCCTCTCTGTGTGTTAAAAAGAAGCAGAGATCTAAGTACTAGATTTCATCTAGTACTCCATATGTCTTAATTTCCACAAGCACGTTGTCTGCTGATTTGGTGTTCAGAACACCTTGAGTGTTCACAGCTGGTCTTACATGGCCTCAGTTTCCAAAAGGCTGTTGTTACCCCAGCTCTCATGAGTGGCTGCACATGTGCCGCGGGGCACAGGTGCCCGTACACCCATCCTGGATTTCTGTGTGGCTGTGGGGAGACCTTAATTTCATCCCATAACCATCATTTCAGAGTCTGTGAATACTGCCGTAGGTCAAAATTGATCAAATGTATGTTCTCCCTGCTCCAGTTCCTGTGTCTCCTGGGGCTGTAAGCCCTGGTCAGGCAGGTCATGCTTCCATCTCAGCTCTGTCCCTTTCCTTCCCATGGCAACCCCTCCATCTCAGAGCAGTAGTACTCTCTTCTGCTATTGTGGGCTCCTCAGGCAAGTCCCCAGCTGCCCACTTGCTTATCCGAGACACCCCGCTGCTTGAGCTGGTATGGATCTTACCACTGATTGCTACTTCTGAACCACTGCACTGTGTGCCTTAAAATGAAAAGAAATTTTAAGAAGTACTTTGCACTTGGATGACATGTAAGTTTTGGTTTAGCTGGCTGGTATTATTTGTCAGTTTTGGATGAATTATGGCATATTATATTTGTCTCTTCTTCAGATAGGGTGTCATAGTGCCATTAATAATGTTTATGAACACTATCTGCTGTTAGACTGGGCAGTAATGAAAGTGTTGTAATGAGTCTGAACTGGGCAGCAAGCAGGGAATCATCCAGTGATGCTCATATTAAAGGCCCTGCAAATTCATCTGGGAAGCATTTTTGCAGGGGAGTGAACTAGCTGCACATTCAGTAAAACCGGCCTTGGATTTGGGGATATGTAGAGGTCATGGTAAGATTCAATTGCATTCACATCAGTCATTCAGAATGTAATAGTTCTTAGTACCACATACTCTGCTTAGTACTGCCTTTAGCAAGCAGACAGAGGGAAAAATTAGCCTGAGGTGATGCTCACATTTTCTTAGAGAATCAGACCACTCATTTTGCACAGGTGTCTGTGTGTTTTGTGTGTGTGTAATCTATCACTTGCAGAGACAGTTACCCAGCTATTATTCTCTGGAAAAGGCAGAAGCTAAAATCTGCTGTGGATTTATGCCATGCTGGTCCTTTTTTGTCTGACTACTATCTAGGTTAATATATTATACATTCCCATGTACTATAAATATGTCTATTGTAAAGGATATGGGAGGCAACAACCATAGATAAGAAAATTGCAAAATAGTTTTCATTATAGTTTCCTGGATTTAGATGGCCAGAACTTTGTGAAACATCTGCCTTTCTGTGCGAGATATCCCAAACGTGGCTTTTGTCCAAAGATGACAGCCTGATTTTAGAAGTTTTACAGATCCACTTAGCAATATTTTTGAGAGAGAGGAAAGTGGAAAAGGAAATATTTGTACTTAAAGTAATTTTTGAAATGCTTCCTTGGGAAGGTGGATCGTGCTCATACAGCAGGGGGTTCAGCGTGCTGCAGATTTTGGGGAAGTTAGAGTAATGATCATTTGGAAACCAGCTGATGCTTGTACAAGCACAAACCCCATGAACCCTACTGTCAACCTCCGTGTGATTCAGGTATGCATGCAAAGTCAGTTGGTTTTATAATTAGCCGCCTGATCCAGCGCACTGCTCCGAGCTGTCTTAGAAAGCTTTCCAAGCGTTTCAGGGAATGCAAGGTCATGGCAAACAGACCTTCTTCTTGTAGCAGTGTGAGCCCTTCTGCGCCCTCTTGGCTCGAGGGGATCGATGTCCTCAAAGTAAATAAACTCAGCTACATACAGGGAGTTCAGAGGAGCCTTTGAAGACTTGAGCCCTGTCATCTCAGTGGGGATGTCAGAGCTCCAGATACTTTCTGTAGAAAAGTCTCCAAGCAGGCATGCTCTGTCCCCGCTGAGTCTGCTGATGCTGCAGGCGCTTGCATGGATCCGTGTGACCCCACTCCAGGAAAACTCTATTAAAGCTGCATAGTGGAGCACTCAAAGCCAAATGCGTGTCAAGAAGAAGGTTAAAGACACAGTTTTACTCCCCCTATTCTCTTCCCACCCTGTATTCATTCTGTTACTTTGCAGTTGCCTCACTGCGGTGCTTTTTCTTCCAGGGAAAGAACAATTAGGTTGGAGCCAGAGAGTGCCTGGGGAAGCAGAGATGCTGCTCTTGTGAGTAGGTTCTGTGCAAGAAGCTGTGCTGTCCCTGGGGACCACCCTTGGGATGGATGTGGAGTGATGCCATTTCTTATTGAGTAGCACGGTGGGGAGCTGTGTGCTTCTGTTTTTTTCTAAGGAGGAGGGAGCAGGTGGAGCCGCTGCACCTCCCAGAGAGAGCAAGGACTGCTGGCGTGAGAGCAGACTTGAGGTGGCTGTTGCTCTTGTGGGAACAGTGGCCAAGAGGAGGTCTGCGTGGGCAGTTGAGGGCTGGCAGCGTTACCAGAAACAAAACAGACGGAGACATGTAGCAGCAGAGCCCAAACCAAAATGATTGATTGCTGGGAAGGCACAGCGTATGCTGCTTTGCTGGGGGAGGTTACTCAAAATTAATTAGTGTCTGGGTTGGGGGTGCCCTTACCTGTGCCGGAAGAGTTTAGTCTGCAAAAGCCTGAGGACAAGAGGCTGTGGTGTGGGGCTGGATGGGTGCCGGTGTGGTTGGAGCATGGCCAAAGTGTCTTTTCCTGAGCAGACGCAGCCTTGTCGCCTCTGCTCCGGAGGTGGTGCACGTGTCCCCTGCGTGGGCCAAGAGACTATGTGTGCACACCATAAAGACTATAAAGATTATTGTCCAGAGACGTTGTGGAGTCTCCTTCTCTGGAGATACTCAAAACCCACCTGGACGCATTCCTGTGCACCCTGCTCTGGGGGCACCTGCTTTAATAGGGGGGGTGGACTAGATGGACTCCAGAGTGCCCTTCCAACCCCTGCCATTCTGTGATTACTTTAAATACATCTCAGAGGCTGGAACAGAGGGCTCGCTGTAGGGCTCAGTGTATTAGTGACCACTGAGGAGAGAGCAGTGTCAGGCTCGTCTTTTTCTTAGAGCCAAGCGGGTGGAAACTTTCGGAGAGCTCAGGGCAGACTTCCCCAGGGGCTGGCCTGGAGGTTGTATGGTGTTTGCTTCCTTCAGGGACGGGTTTTCCTGCCACTTAATTACCTGGGGTGCTTTTTTCCATGAGACCTATGAGGGGGCTGGGCCTTTCCTTAGCTGCCTGCATGGATGTGCTGGTGTGTCCTGACCACAGCAAGTCCCAGAGGTAGTAGAGCTGTGTTAGCAGGGCACTGCACTAGTGAGGAATAGGCTAATAAGTAATAAGCTTCTAAGTCCCTTAGGAGATTCCAGAAGTAGCTTATGAGTGGTTATCCTCAAGGTCTCTGCATCACACTTGGTATGTTTTAAACCTGCCTTCTGTCTCTTCTGATACTTGGTGCACTCGTTCACCAGCCAACTTTCTCCTGACCAAGCTGCAGGGAGCTGTGTGTGACCCAAGGACTTGCTCCAGGAGCAGCGGCTGCAGTAACGCAGGTCATGTCGGCTTTGTTTCTTCCCTTCCCACAGTGTACATGCTGCCTTTCTGAGCCAAATGAGGGAATTTGCTACAGGGAAGCATCTGAGTGCAGGTGGCTGCTAACACTATTGAATGCTTTAAGCAGCGTCTGCTTCTTGTACTGATGCCAACAATTGTACTGCTAAAAACTAAAGGAAGTTAATCTCTGCAGACATCTTTTCAGAGGCTGGTGCGTATCATACAGGTCCCATGCCTGTATGGGATACTTGATATCGGCTCCAGTGGAACTTCTGCATCAGATACACACTTTTGGAAGCCCTAGCTGGAGGAAGAGGTGTTGCTTACTTTCAACGAGACTGGTGAGCCTGAAGCAACCCATCTGGCTGCAGAAACAAGTTCTGCATGATGCTACTTTTGCTTTCTTATTTGGTGTAAAGCTAAAGCATCTAGTGAGGCTATAGCCAAAAGTTGATTGCAGTCTTTGGGTGTATATATACCACAGGGTAGCAAAAATAGATGCTTTTTGCCTTTCTTTGAAGAATTTATATCCTTGTTTGAAAAATAACATCAAAAACTGAAGAAGGTGCAAGAAGGAACCATGGAAATAAGGGAAGAGAATACAGTGACAGGCGTTGAACACCTCAAAAAAAAGCCTGAGAGGTGCCTTGATGTCACCTCTTAATATAAACCTGGCCATAAAGGGATAGTGACAGTGGAGCACTAGCAAAGAAAGGATTGTCAAGGACTGATAGTTGAAAGCTGGTACTGTTGAAATTCCAACTCAAAGTCACCATTTCTATAGCTCAATAGAAGGGCTAATGAATGAAATTTAATAACTAGTGATATACAGAGGTCAGACCAGGTAATTGGTTCATTCCTCTGGGCTCAGGTTCTGTGAATCCAAGAACTGGCATACCTTCTGCAATTTCATCAAGGAAAAAATACGTGCTAACGAGCAGACACGGTTCCTCAACTCTGAACCAATTTGAAAATGTTTTCTACAATCTGGAATTCAGTTTCAGAGTGTTAGAAGTTCAAAGGCGTTCTTGTTTTACTTTTTTTTTTCGTAAAGTTGTTCTGAGATCAATTATCTCTGAATTATTACCGTGTGCAATTTGGCAAGTATATGTGATTTGAAATAGATTTAAGAAAATCTTTGGAAAATAATATGGGTGAAGAATCCATTAAACTTATGTTTCTGAACTGAACAATATTTTTATCCTATGGGAAATTAAATTATTTTGTTTTCAGACTGGTGTAAATTAGGAGTAATTAAATTGAAGTCAACAGAGTGACATTTGTCAGATTGGATGTAAGCAAGTTTATGTTGCAGTCCACCAACAAGGAACCTTGTAAGATGTGCTCCTTGTGGGTTTTCTGGTTTCAGCTGTTTATTAAGACTACTTGAATTATTCATGGCATATAAATTATCTGATAAAGTGGAACCTTTTTTCTGTTGGTGAAAAATTTGCCAACTGCCTCTGAATGCTGAAAATGAAGTATTTTCAGCCGCTGGGTGTTTGTGGAGTTCACTTTGACTATCTACATGTTGCTACCCGTGGGCTGGTAGCCAGTGGGTAGTGTTCATCATGTGTTATTATTCCAGCTTGGCTGCAGCACTGACATCTTTCAAGCAGGATGAATATACGTATACGGTGAATGGAAGTCCCTTCAGGAAGCGACGGGGAGTGGAGTCCTCCATGTCAGTGCATGCAAGGCCCGTAGGGCCAGCTCTGTCTCAGCCCCTGCAGTCAGATGGTTCCTGGACTGAACCAGGACCACCTGCCTGTCCTCTCCATTTGCAGCAAAGCCAACTTACACCCTCTGGAGCCCGTAGCCAACATGTGGAGTCGTGGTCATGCATGAGCCCAGCTGCCTCTCCTCTGCCCTGCGACCTGCCTGTTCCTCAGTGCCTGAGATCATGCATGGGGGTTCCAACTGTGGGAAAGCAAAATGCAAGAGTCTTCGTGTGAATGGTCTTTTTCTTGTGTGCATATATCCATATGCACGTGTATGTGTTCATATGCACACATACGTATTCATAAGGAGTAATTGGTGACCAAAATCTGGGAAGGGGATGAAAAACCTCTGCTGCATGGCTCCCGTCATAAATTCTCCTCTTGTGTGAGGTGGAGAAAAAGTGTGGGAAGAGCATGCAATCATCAGAATGTACTTAGGGAATTAGCATTGCCTAGTGTGTTTGAAGTAGTATATTGATAAAAATGTGGTTTTAATTGTCTGGAATGGTTACACTGAATCACTGCTCTTCGTATTTCCCTTGCATTAGCCTCTGTCAAGCTGTTCTTAGAATAGCCTTGGACTTGGAACGTCTCAATTTAATTACTGTTAACACTAGAGATACTTAGTCTCATTTGAAGGAGGAAAAACCCAGAAACTTTTGGAAGCAGAGGTAGCTTGTAAAGATAGGAGCATTGAGAAGTTTGTTAGCTGGTCTGTAGTAATTAAGCTTATTTCCATAGCAACACTATCAGTTCAGCTCCAGAATTTTGAGATTTTTGTGTGCCCAGTAATTAGAACTAATATCCTAATTTTAGCAGAGATATCACATTTGTATTTGGCGAGAGTCTTGTAAGTAGGAACACTGATCAGAGAGTGAAATAATATTCCATTTTTCTTGATTTCTCTTTCTTGGATCACATCAGACTGCTTAAGTAGCTAAAAGCAAATCAGTGCAGTCTGCATTCTCAGTACATTAGACTGGTTTTACCATTTGGGAGAATAGATACTATATATATGTATATATAATTTACTTGTTTATAAATATAAAACCTGGCCTATCTGTGCAATCCTTGGCAAAATGCAAAGGCAGAGCCAAAGTACAGCAATTCAGAGTACCCATATAGTCCTCATCTAAATTGCTCCAGTTGAACACAGTGATGGCCTCTCTCCCTCACAAGGGATCTGCGTGGGGGACTGCTGAACTCAGGAAGGGAGGGTATCCCACTTGCTCACTAGCAAGCTATGGGGTCATGGGATTGGGATCTGCAGCAAAGGGAGTCCCCCAGCCCCACTGGTCTCACTCCCCACCTGCACTTCCTGGCTTCCCTGGGACTTTCCATTGACTTCTCCAGAGGCCAACCTCCCCTTTGCAGGAGCCATTTTTTCTGAGCTTCCCCATGAATAAATAGCTGATGAGATGCACAGCATAGGAAGAGTTTTGGCAGCGCACAGGGGGATGTTTGTGAGCCCTGAAGAAGTCCCCAAATGTGGGCAGGTAGCACTCAGGGGTTGAGGGGGAAGGGTGCCTGCCCCTCATCTCACTGAGGCCTGTGATCTTTTCCTGGACAGACCAACAGCCACCTTTTTAATAACAAAAGAGAAGGACTATGGGAAAGCTGTGGCACCAGACTGCTGTATTTCCACTGAATTCAGTGCAATGACTCCTTTATATCATTCAACCGTATATGCTGAGACTGCCTATTTCTTATAACCAGCCTGACAGTGTATACTCTTTCATAAATATCTACGTATTTGCATTCCAGATTAAAATGTTAAGTTTTTTCCTCACTGATGTTGCCTGTGAAAAGAGTTACGAAAAACCAAGCAGCCTCAGTAGGAGAACTTGGGTTTATGTGGATTCGTGTCCTCCATCCCTCAACCCCTCTCAGCTCCTGCAGCATGCTGTGTTTCCTCTGCATTCCCAGCCTGGTGGACAGACATCAAATCAGCCTGTGACTGAGTTGGAGTTAGGTTTGCAGGGACAGCCAGCGGGCTGCTGCCTCCCAGGATGGGCAAAATGCTCATCTGTGTCTTCTGTACCCAGCCTCTAACTTTCACAAAACTTCTCAGGACTTCCATCTCTGAGACCTCTATCTTCCCTGTCCCCGCTGTCAAATTTGCTTAAAACTAGCCAACAGTTTCAAAGGTTGTTAAGGAAAGATTGAAAAATATATATACAACATGATCGTGTAAGCCTCAATTTCCTTAGAAGCCAGGCTAAAAAACAGTTCTGCAGTATTTTGAAACTAAATCCCTGTGTCTAGGCAGAGTTCATGAAGACCTGTCAGATCATCTACCTACTGGGTCAATGTGGTTTGGATTTTTCTTTTAAAGATTTTTATTTTTGCCTATATTCAATTTGAGTTTTCAATTTACTCTTTAAGGCTAATCTTGGAAATACAACACTTTTGAGTAGCACAGCAGGTTCTGCACATGCAGTGGATATGTAATGGCACAGCAGGTTCTGCACATGCAGTGGATATGTAATGGGAAATAGCATCAGAAGACTTGTTCCTGTTGCTAGTGAATTCTGAAGGTAAGAGAACAGTTAATGTATTCATAACAGACTTATACTCAAAGATTTGTAAATAATTTATGGCTTTCTGTGAGTGGGAAGCCAACTACCATAAAGCTTGGACCCAAATAGAAGATGATTTTGTAGCAGCAAAAGACTTTGGATTTTGCAGATGAAGCAATTCAGCTGTAATCCCCCTAGCAGGGGAAAAAAAAAAGTGTTTAGTGGACTTACCATGGAATATCTGGGGACTTATAATTTAGTCTTTGTGGCCTCCTGGGGTTCTATCACGATTTGGCATCTACTTCCCCCTAAGGAAAATGAAACTCCTTGCAGTATGACCAGTATTTTGCTAACTTGTGTTTATCTGCAAAAATTCCATTATAAATCTAAATTAAAGACAGTGGAGAAATATACTGGTGGCATATGAATCCCCGTCGGTGATGGATTTTGTGTAAATTGGCAGATAGTAACTATTCTTAGGAAATACTTAGTGAAATAGGCAGACATACTTTGCATGTGAATCATGGTGGCCTTTGGGAGTCTGGAACACTGATTTCTTTTACCATGGATTTAAATGGCTGAACTACTGTTTAAGTATGAAAAATTCTGTGCAAATGGTTTTTTGTAAGATCGCAACTGAAAAACACGATGACTGCTCAACAAGAGGCGGTGGCAAAGGGGACAGCTTATACACTGGATCTGGAAGACTTGCCTTTGTTCACAGTTGAGCTGTTACTATAAAGGTAAAATAAAGGTGTGAGCAATGCACTGCTGTAACCAAGACTTATTCCAAAATCCAAGTAGTGACCGCAGCCTTTCTGGTTACGATGAAGCAACATTACTTATGGATGCTTGTCTTCTCAGAGCAGCCAGTGCTTTGCTCCACAGGAATACAATGACTGGAACTTTTGTCCCTTTGCTTTGGCTCAAGCTGGAGGGTTTTAGCACTGAGAGGGGAAGTGGATGGAGGAAGGTCATGGTGGTGGGAAGCAAGAAATGCTGGTTGGTTTTTCCATTGTTGGTAAGCTTGTATGTGGACACAGAAGCTCTCTGGTCAATTCAAGCAGACTGTCTTCACCTGGGGAAGTTTTCCTGCCTGCCGAGAGCCATGCTGTTGAAGGCGGCAGAGGGTTCGAAGCCCTTTGCTAACAGCCAACCTGAGATCTCTTTCTTTAATTGGGCTTTAGTATGCATATTTTGAACACTTATTTTGCTGAATACTGCATTTATCTACAGCTCCTGTGAAACTGGAGGATGTTGTTCAAACTCTTTAATTACGGGAGAAGTTAAACTTTTTCCTTAGTCTCCCTCATTATTGTTCTCAATTTTAGTAGGCAATAGAGAGGCCTTTTTTTTTTTATTCCTTTGGGGTCTTTATTATAATCATTTGGTTTTTGAGGACATTGGTTAATCATTGGAGGTACATTTTCATGAGGTGTGATTCAACCCCAGGAAGGGATCAGTATAGAGGACAAGGAGATCCCCTTCCACTGACCTCACATTTTGATAAGGCCATTATTTATGGGGGTATGGTAGAATAAGCAAGGGAATCCTACGGATTTATTTGGTCCTCTCTTCAGTGAAAAAGCAAATGAACCCTATGATTTGTTTGATCCTCTCTTCACTGAAGACTTGAGATGTAGAAGAGGTGTCTATCGCTGCCCTTAAGCATAATTTGCAACCCTCAATTTCAAAAAGATTCTATGAACCATTTATGGGCATTTTCTGATTCACAGCAAACAAGAAATTGCTGTTTTAAAATTTCTACTTTCGTAGGAGACTGTATCCAAAGAACCTTTTTTCAAGCCTTAGTGCCCCAGCAGCAATATAGAACTTACTGAAATGAAAGAACAGCTGAAAAAAAAATATTTATAGTTTCAACTATGACAAAAGTGGGTCAAAATATGCTATTTTACCCATGAAACATAGTACTTCTTTGCCTTCGTGATTAAGATAAACCACCTCCACTATCTGTCTGTGATAACTATGTATTAGGACTGACATTTAAGTACAAACTGGTGGGAATCTGGTCTGCTGCATATAGATGAGGAGGCCCTGAAGCACAGGCATGTCTCTGGCTGCTTTTCATGTGATTCTTACACCTCATGCATGAAAAAGAGAGTTATGGAAGGGTTTTTAGAGGCTGCAATATGTTGTGGGATTTATTGCAAGGAGGAGCAAGAACTGGAAAGCCAAAGAAGTACCTTATACTCTGTCTGATAAAGGGATTTGTACGGACTTCTGCTGCAAAAGATAGGTCAAGTGGAGTACAGGACAGGATGTAGTAGTAAATATGAAAAAGAAGAGACAGCAGTGTATAGTGTCTTTATTTTAGACCCCCCCCTTAAACTTTCTTCCTTTAAACTTTGTATGTAGGACATAATTATCTATAGTGCAAAATCAAACAAGGTCTCCCTCCAAGAAAGCTCCCTAATGAATGGTGGAGATCATGGGGATTACTTTTGCCAAATATGTTAGGAGACATTTTTCCTGTTCTGTCTGCACTCCGACCCAGTGGACTGAGGAGTCAAGTTCTCCTGTTACATAAGAAAGGTGAAGAGTTAGGGTTAGTAAATGTGTCTGGCCTGAAACTAAGGAACTACTAGGATCTGTGAAAGGAATTTCTTTGGTAATTTAATGGAAGAATAGTGACCGGCATTACCTTCTAGTACTAGGAACAAGGTAGGGAAGCCCTGGAGCAGAGTTCAGATGGAATAACAAGCTGCATTAGGGAGGCTGTCACCCAGAGAGAGAGAGAGAGAGAAGCCGCCAAGGAGGCCCCAAGACTGGAGGCAACTTAGACGGTTAGTCATGGATGCATGCGAAAGCTTTTGCTTTGGGTTTTTTCCCCCCAAAAAATCTTGGGTAAATCATATAATTTTGAAAGGCTGTCCTGCATTGCTGCAAGGGAACATAGCACCAGACAGGACCAAGTCTGCTCACACGTAACCACACAGTAGGCAGAAGAGTTTACAAGCATCTGCTTCTGTCTTAGAAGAGCTTAGAGGTATCAACAGTGTATGTTGGTTGAATGGCTCTTACAAAGGCAATAGCTAGTCTAAACTCATTGAGATCTGCTGCAAGAATGATAGCAGAAAACTTTGATACCTGCTAAAGATATAGACATGGTCTGATAGGGTACATTTAAACTTCATAACATGTGGGAGCTGTGTTACGGCTTAAATACTGTCTTTCTGGTCACCCAAATAAAGCACCTGAACTAAGAATGTGTTGTTGCTTATTGCTGTTGAGACTTTACCTGATCTTCTTTCTGCTTATTTTAGTTTCTAATATCTCATATACTACACTATCTGATAGCTCTTTCATTGCAGTCCATTGCTGTATTGTTGACTCATAAAGTGAAAGGGAAATAAATCTTTATTCAGCACTTTTCATCCTATGTGGTTTCTGAATGCTTGAAATGACCATGCCCCACTTCAGGCACCGGTGAAATATGGTCACCAAGCAAATGTGTAATGATGTGCAGGTGCACTTGGCAGAGTTGAGACTACAAGTGCAAAACACCTTGTGAGTTTGAAATTTCTGGAAGCCTTTAGCTACGCAGTATGTCAATAACTCTGTTAGCATTTGTTGGTTGTGGGAGAGCATCTCACAACACTTCTGAAAAGCTAAGGAAAGCATTTTAAGACCAAAATAATACTCACTTTAGGTAATTTAAATGACCACCCAAGATGGGTGTTCAGGTAACAGCTTGACTGGTTTAGTTTTAAAATTGTTACACGACAAAATAGTTGGACTAACCTGGGAAAGGTAGGCTAGAGGACAAGGGGATTTGTCTTCAGCTTGTTAGAAAATTTTGTGTTCGATATTGGAAACAAATGTTACAGGCAAAACTCTGGTCATTGCTATGGTTATTACTTCAGAGCAATTACACTGATATTTATAAAATCAGCAATGGAGGTGGAAAGGAACATCTGCTGCCCAGGTATTTTTAAATAAGATCTACATTGATGTGAAATAATTTTGTTACACTTTCAAAAAAAGTAGCAATGCTTAGTAAAATCAGTTAAATCATTTAGAGGAATTGAAGTGCTGACAAGCTAGTGCTGATCCTTCTAATTATTGAATAAATTAACATAAAGAAATAAATGATGCATTCCTGGATTTAGAACTGAAACTTATTTTATGAAAATGACGATTTCTTGAATTGGGTTGTTTCTGAATATTCAGGTGTGATTTTTTTTTTTGGCAGCTGACTGTGAGAAAGGTACATAGAAAAGAACATACATATTTAAGAAAGTATACTTATATAGAAGTAATCTTCTACCAGTCATATGGAGTTGGTCATAGACTTTGTAGATTGCATTTTCTCTCTGCTTGCATTAATTGCACAGCTGGAACTTACCCCTGTTGTTAGAAGCTTGCTCTTTGATCCAATAAATACATGTACTTTCAAATAATTTATGAAGACAAGTGTATTTACAGAAGTTTTAAAAAGTTTGCCTTTTCAGACTTACGTCATGATATTGTTTGGATTAATATTGTACCTACATTCCAGATTTCACATATTTTCCAGTAAAAATAGATGAAGTCATGTTGACAATGCAGGGTGTAAGAGTATTCTATGAAACTGCATTTCATAGAAGAAATTATAAATTAGAGGTGGCAATTTTTTTCTGGTTTGCTGTCTTGTCTGCTGCCTTTTTTCTGTTTTGTTAGATAGATGGGGTTTGTAGGGGCATGAGGAGGGATGTGCGCAGGGACCCAGGGCAACAAGTTGGCTTTTGTAGTCAGACTATGAAATTCTCCTGAATTTCAGATGTCTTCAGACTTCAGCCATGCGCTGAAAGAAGGAAGGGAAATGAAAATATGTGAATGTTATCAGACTTGCCATTAGGTTCAGAGGACTCATACTGAGTTAATTTGAAGTCTGTGTACTGATCAGTCCTTGGTCTGGATGATTGGCACTGTGTTGTACATAGCAGTAAAAACTGCTGAGCATGTTGTCTAACCTCTCCTTGTAATGGCAGCATCAATCACTCCGTGATTAACATGCTTACAGGCACTTTTTTCATCTTCGGCCATAGTGTCTCTTCCAGTAAAAGAATGGATTAACAGAAAAGGAGATTTCTTTGAAGGAAACTATATGAAAGTCCATAGAAAAATTTATCATATGTCGCTTGGAATAATGAAGCACAGAGAGATATCCTCCTCGTCCTGCAGAATCAATAGTTTTTTAAATATAAATGGAAATATATAGCTGAGAAAGAGGATCGTTTGTCCATTGAATACCTGAACCAAATTGTATAGTAACTTCGATTTATAAATGTTTTCTTTTTTTTCTGGATGGGGAGAGATCAGTCTAATCACATTACACATTTCTCATTTTCACAGCCAAAAATCTCATTCTTCCAGGAAAGCAGTCAGTTGCTTGCCTCTTCTTACCCATGTTTTGAGTATGTAAAGTTATCTAGGAGGATTCAGGAACAGTATGTAGCAAAGAAATCCAACTGCAAATAATAAGATAAAGCAAAGATAGAAAAAACTTTGCCTGCGTACTAAAATATAACTTTCTATTTGTTAAGCTTGCAGAACACCCACTTGCAGAAGCAGTCAATTTACATCATTGCTTGTGCTCTAAAAAGTTGAGTGAGTAAAGAAGAGTGTACACAATATGTAGCAGTATAAGGAGTGGGTTTTTTTCAGTACTGTCAGAATATTTTACTGGTGATTAATCTAATATTGTTTTTTCTCAGTACTGTCCTAGGAAAGGTTATACAATAATTTCCATGGCTGCTAGAGTTTCCAGAGTATGTGCAAATTTCTCATCCAAGCAATTCTGAGAAATGGGAAAGTGTTGTTTACTTATGTTCTCTCCAGCACTTCATCTCACAACAGGTCACTATCCCAAAGATTGCGTCCTGTATCGGTTTGGAGTCACTAACCCTCTGAGCTGAGAACTTAATTTTCTTTGACTTCTAAGACGTAGGACTTCATCCTGCCATAAAAAGTGCTGCATCAACATTGGAAAGTGGCTCACTGTGTTCAGTTTTCATAGCGCTGCACAGGCCCAGAGCCTGGGCCGAGTTGCAAACAGCAACTCTGGCAATAAAATGAAGATAAAATCTTTGGTAAGCTAGATTGGTGTAGTGTAGACTGGTGCTTGTGTGAAAAAACTGAACTGACATTGTAATAAATATTCTATAATTCGAAGAACTTCCCTATTAACCTAGAGTGAATTGTTATTTTTTTCCCATTTTGATATCTTTTCAAGGCATCTGATGAACAGAGAGCAAGAGCCTTCCCTAAGGAGCGTCTTCAGCAGAAACCAAATAGTAAGTAATACAGTAGGTATGCGAGGTACACCTTGCAGACAGCTACTTGATTCCACATAGACTAGTAGACGCCTCCAGAAATTACACTCACTTGTAACTTAAAAGTAGCGTATGATACCCAGTTTATCTACAGCTTTGTGCTCTGTTGTTGGACTTGCACTGGTGGGACAGTAATCCATGTTTCACAGCTAGCTTTCTGTGTCCCCTACCCTTTGTCAGGTGTACAAACTGAACAGGATATTGCGAAATGAAAATAGTTTCTAAACAACAGATCTAAGTGTTCTTTTCTCCCTTCAGTCAGCTTGGTTTTAGATGCTTTGTATTAGTAATTTCATGAGAGACAAGCAGCCATATTGAAAACGGAACTAGGTGCTGTTATAAACAGACTTCTAATCCCATCTCTAATTTCCCACCAGGGCAGCCTAATCTTTCTGGAAGTCCACGTGCTGAATCTTTGTAGTGAATAAGGGATTTCTGGGAATGTTAGTGGAAGCTAATTGGATAAGATTTTGAAAGTTCACCCGATTTTGTAGTCAGAAAGTCTCAGTTTGGGGTCTTTGTTATACTTCTGAAAGAGCTGGACTAGACATTCCACGTGAACTTTGCTTCACCTGTCTCTGGGGACTTCCTTTGGGCTGTGAATATTTTGTGGGAAATAATAGGTCATTTGCAGAGATGTACAATAGACTCATTACCCAAAATGCAGAAGGGAAGTGTTTAATTAGATTTTTTTCTGAAACTTGACTGTGAAGGTTTGTCCTACTTTGCGACTGACATTTTATGCAAATTCTTTAGATCACTTGTGTATTAATTAGAAGATGTAGATATTATCATATTTATTATCCTCCTCTTGACAATACGTGTTCTGAGCACTGCAGAAAGGACAATAACTTGGTGAATTGGCTGTGTATGAAAAGTTGGTAAGGTCACTGGGGAATTCCAGAGTTGTTGGTAGGTGTTGGAAGTGTTCAGGTTCTTATGGAAAAGGGCTGTCCTTGTTGATAAAATATGCCAGAACTCCTGGTACAAGTAAGAAGGACATAGTACGAATAAAGCCTATTTCCTGATAGGATTAAGGGTTATACTTTACTGTGTAGCATCTTGTCTGCTCACTTTTCCTGCCTGGCTGTCTGTTTCCAGCCATGATCTGCCATAGAGACAGGTAAAGAGATGATGCCTGGATCATCAGCAACATCAGTGTCTTATGTTCTGTAGCTCAGCTGCCAGTACAGAAGTTCAGTTTGAGGGTGGGTGTAATATAGCAGAGCTGTTTAGTATAGCTTGATGCAGCATAATGCTTGTATCCCGCTTGAGATAGTTGGGCGGACAACTACAGCAGTGAAACTCCGGCTGATTTGTTGGGCCCACAGACTGGTAATTAAGGGGTCACACTCTACCTGCAGGCGAGTTGTGAGCCGAATTCCCCAGGGGTCTGTGCGGGGATGTATCCTATTCAGTGCTTTTATCAGTGGCCAGGAGAAGGAGACATGATGTCCTCCCATCTAGTCAGTGGATGACACAAAACGGGAGGGCACCAGGTGATATGCTGGAGAGCAGGGCAGTCATCCAGAGGGACCTGGACAGGCTGGAGGAATGGGTCAACAGGAACTGTATGAAACTAGACAAGGACAAATGCAAACTCCAGTGCTGGTGATGGACTAATCCTCTGCAGCAGGTTTAGTGGGCAGTGAATTGGGTATAAGCCAGCAGTGTGCCCTGGCAGCAAAGATGGTCAACAGCATCCTGGACTCTGAGGAGCAAAGCCAGTAGATGGAGGGAAGGGATTATCCACTCTACTCAGCACTTGTTAGACTGCATCTAGTTATACTGTGTGCAGTTTTGGGCCTTTCAATACAGCAAAGACATTAACAAATTTTTGATGTTTGAGGGAGTTCATCGGAGGCCCCTGAGATGGTGAGGGCTAGGGCATGTCCCATGTGAGGAAAGGCTGATGGAACTGAGTTTGTTCAGCTTGGAGCACAGACAGCTTTGTGGGGGGACTTGACAGCAGCCCCCAGTGCCTACGGGGTTGTTGGGGAGGCAGACCTGGGCTCTTCACGGTGGTGCATGGCAGGTGGACAAAAGACAGTACGCATAAGATGAAATGAGAGATTCAGACTGGATATAAGGAGAACAGAGACTGTCCTGTGAGGACAGTCAAGCTTGTGCAGTTTCTCTGTCCTTGGGACACAGCTCGGAGCAACCTGGTCCTGAATTCAGTGTTGACTCTAGACTAGGGACTTCCTGAGGTCCCCTCCAGCCTGAAAGGGTCAATAAATCTAAGAGAACTGGCTTTCAAATGAGCTAAAAAGATGCTGAATGTGGGATCCTTGCAGAAAAAGGAAGAGGTGCTAGCTTATGTCTGCAAGAAAGCAAGATTTTCTTTATACCTACCATCATCATACAGGTTTTTTTTGTAAAATTCCAATCATAGATGAGGTTTTGCATGTTTAGGAGATGATTGCTTTCTGGTTTTGATAATTACTTTATATACCAATTCTTCCAGTCATTAGACATAAATTGCAGTACTTCGCAAACAGAAGATCTGATTTATTGTCTGACCTGACTAGTAATGAAGCATTTTGACAGTATCTGGGCTAATTCCCTGCTGTGTAAGCATATGTATCTTCTTTGAAGTGAATGGCACTATATGCAATTGTACTAGTAGCAAGTTTGGCCCATTTTTAATAAAATACAACAAATAGGTCTTGTGCTCGTAAATTATTTAAATGTTCAGACAAGGACTTACTGATGAGCAATTATAAGAAAATCTTTCCTCTAACACAAGAAATGTCAGATATTGTGAAGAAAACCAAATGAACCTGATCTTCAAAGCTAAAAATGTTGAACTGAAAGGCCGTCCATTCAATAGGTACAACACCCAAATTGATGCATGATCCTACATCAATGCCAGCGCTGTTACAACACAAAAACTTTAAGAGGCTTTTTCCCATCTGTGTTCCAAAAACTATAAAGGTCAACATTATAAATGAATTTTTGAGTGACACCATAGAGCAGGATAGAAATATTTTACATGTTACTGTCTTTAAGAATTTCTCTGTTCTGACACTTTCTTTGGATATTTAATTACCCAAGTAAAAATGCTTTCAGGATAGATTCAGTTTATAAAACCAAAAATGTTTGTCTCTGAGAGCTGTGTATGAGAGAAGGCAGTGCAGCCTAAAATGCTGTGGAAGTATTTTCCTTTTCTTGTGAAGTGCCTCAATGAAAGCTCGTCTTTTAAGTTCAGATTTTAACTTATTTGGCAAGTAGATTGCTCCGTGGGTTGAGATACTTGTTGATCTGTACTTTTATGCACAGAAGTAGTAGGTTGGTTCTGAATTTTGAGTTTTACATGACATTCTGGAGGTTGAGATCTGACTTTCTTATTATTAATGATCCTACAGTCAATTTTGTGTATGTCACTTGTATCCTCTTCATTGATAGTAATTTGAGTGTCACAAGCGAAACACATACAGAATTGGCCCTCGCATCTGCAAAAGCGTTCATGTCGCTATCTTTAGCTAATCAAATCCAAATCACATCTCCCTGAGTGCACAGGAGGGGAATATCTCTCTGAATTACTGCTGAACCCTGCTTACGGTTACAGCAGTGAGACTAATTGTTGAAATGGGCAGAACGCAAAGATTATACTAGTAAATTGAACAGTGCCAGGGAAAATTCCCAGGCGCTGGAACTCAGTCACCTGTGGTAACACACTGCTGGGACAGTCCTTGTGTTGTTTTGCCATACGCCAGCCATTTTAGGGCACAGTTTAGGAGCTAAATCTGGAGCAGGGATACTCTCTTTCGGAAGTTCTCTGTGTCTGAGTGTGGATGGAGACTGGTCCATGCCAGTTGTCCTCCGTGGTAGAGAGCAGTTGTGCACATAGTGATGTGTAATGACGTTAGGAGTAGCACACTGAAAACGGGCTTTTATTGTCCATAACATTTTTAATGTTGCCCCACCAGTGACCCTTTGTTTAGGTATGTCAGGAAGTTGTGATATAAGCATAGCAGGAAGTCTTTGAAAATGTAGTTTGAAGTGGCTGTAGTTCCAGAGTGCTTCCAAACTCAATGCATTAATAGTAATTTTCTGATTGATAGCTGGGCATATAAGTTGCTGTAATAACTCAGATATATCTAGATTTTCCAGAATAAACCTCTGAAAGATACCCAGCCTATGGTTTATAGAATATGTAAAAATCCTTAGCAGAACTATTACAAATGCTGTTGTTTGTCTGTGTCCATACTGCTAGAAGTACAAGGACAAATGGCACAGATAAACTGTTGTCCTCTTGAACACATGTTTGTCTCAGATGGAGCTAGTTGGTGTAATGCAATCATTGCCAGGGTGTGAACTAATGATTAAGCAGCGTGGGCCATCGGGCTGGGTGCTTGTGCTCAAGCCCTGGTCTGCTCCTATTTAGCTTTATTCCCAACAGCTGAGCTGTTGTGCCTCATTGCATTTCATAGCCATACGATTGAGTGTCAGTCCCTGAAGTGTTTCCACTTTACTTTTTAAGTTTGTGGTTTGGTTTCCTTCAATAGAAACAAAAGAACTTTTTTACTTTTACAGATATGTATTCATCTCATCTAACTTTAAGCCATCCAAAAGTTACATATCTCCTCTGAGCTCATCATCTAGACTTCATGGTAGTCGAGGGAAAGCATGATGCATTGCCCTGTTTTAGAGACCTGTCTGAGGACCGATTGAATCCCCTGTGGAGGTGGCTCTTGCGTTCTATTCACTATATAGAGAGATTCAAGGCAATTAGCTTGGACAAGACACCTAAGTTTTAGATTGCTGAGATAAGCCTTACCCACAGGTAATATACTTATCTTCAGCTTGTCTTTTTCTGTTTTGTTTTTAATTTCATGCCTCTCTACTCACCCATTTTCTATGTCTTCTGCAGTTTCCCTCTATATTAATCGTCTCACATGTACGTGTTATTTCCTTTAACTTAACCATGATCTCTGCTGGAATGGCAAATGAGATTCCACAATACTTCTGCTTCACTCTATTTGCTGAAACATTGATTTTCTTAAAGCGTTTCTGTACTGAAAAAAATCAATAAGGCTATATACACAAAGCAGAAGTAATAATGTAAAGGCATCTTGCTAACTTACAGTGAAAGAGCTGATAGCCAGAATTGAACGTCATTCAGTGAAAGGGAAACCTCTGGTTTCTAGTTGAGGGCAAATGATAGCGTGATTCTCTGACACCCTGCATTACACACCTGCATGTCAAGGTCAGCCACAGGCAGGCAGGCTGCAAGAAGAAAGAGTAATCTCTGGAGAAATTAAGGGACTGTCACCTGTAAGTTGTTGGCCATTATATTTTTCAGGCCATAGTGAATATACAGAATCAGTCTTTTTATATGAACACAAGCATGAACTTCTGTTGAAATCAGTAGGAATTTGCAGACACGCAAATTGGAGGCTGAGTTTTGTGGAAGTTCCCTCTCTTCCTGCAAGAGGGAAGGACATGCTAATATTTCATTTCGTTTGTCTAACAGTCACTGAGTTTCGAGTGTTTCATTTAGAAAACTATGTTGACAGGATGTGTCATTTTTCCAGATGAAACTTCATCAATTCAAGGATGAAATTCAGGTACACTTTTCTGTGATGGATGAGCAGCAAAAGAAGTTTGTTTTATAGGAAGATTATTTAATGCTCATTTTGGACCTCATCCACTAAAGCTGCTTAACAGCAAAATATCTGTTTAACTATATGCAGGTTGTTGAAGAGGAGCAGGACTATACTTTGAGACTGAAGTTGCAGGTTTTCTTACTTCTTACCTATTTTTCAAATGTTATAATGTTATCAGTCAAAGGCAATTAGAACAAAAAGATGGTTTACGAAGTGTGTAACGGAATGGCAACCATGTTCTTATATATTGTTTATTACCCATGCCTTGCGTACTTGTCATAGCTTTTAAAGCTATCCTTAAGACATCTCACAGAGATGTCTCATCTCACATTGTCTTTTGTTCCTGTGTGGTTGCAGATTGTTAGCCAGAGAAGGAGGGAAGCACATGGAGGGGTTGTGGGGAGATTGTGTTATAGACGCATATAGAATCATTGAATGGTTTGGGTTGGAAGAGACCTTGAAGATCATCTAGTCCCAACCCCTCTGCAGTGAGCAGGGACATCTTCCACTGGACCAGGTTGCTCAAAGCTACATCCACTCTGGCCTTGAACAGTTCCTCTTTCAGTTTAAAACTGTTACCCCTCATCCTATCACTCCATGCCCTTGCAAAAAGTCCCTCTCCAGCTCTCTTGCAGCCTCTTTTCAGGTACTGGAAGGCTGCTTTAAGGTCTCCCTGGAGCCTTCTCTTCTCCAGGCTGAACAACCCCAACTCTCTCAGCCTTTCCTCATACGAGGGGTGCTCCAGCCCCCTGATCGTCTTTGTGGCCCTCCTCCAGACTTGCTCCAACAGGTCCATGTCCTTCTTATGTTGGGGGCCTCAGCGCTGAATGCAGTGCTCTAGGTGGGGTCTCATGAGAGCAGAGTAGGGGGGGAGAATCACCTCCCTCGACCTGCTGGCCACACTTCTTTTGATGCAGCCCAGGATACGGTTGGCCTTCTGGGCTGTGAGTGCGCATTGCCAGCTCATGTTGAGCTTCTCATCAGCCAACACCCCCAAGTCCTTCTCACAGCTGTTCTCAATCCATTCTCTGCCCAGCCCCAGAGATGGCCCTGAGATGTCCCTGCAGCAGAGACAGGATCCTGCGGTGAAACTCTGTGGTCAATGCCTCCTCTGTTGTGCCTTGAATGCGTCCACTGGAATAACTCCATAAATTTCATTTTATTGAAGTGAAAATAAAATCTTTGTCTCTCTGAATGTCTGCATTTTTCCAGTAAAGTTGGAGGCCTAGTATTTGAAATTAATCTTTAATGACACTACTTTCAGAAGCTAGAAAACAATCTGGCATCTTCTAATTGTCTTTATGTTGTTTGCTGCCCACAATCCGAATGTGAAGGCAAACTCGCAAACCCAGCGATGTTTTTGATGGGTGGGTCACCTGCCAATGTCAAAATACGTTATGATCCGATAGCCAAACATTTCACAGATGTAGTGCAATGCGACCCAGGCTTCAAGGCCAGAAATATTTAAGTGCAAAGATAACTGATGCTTGCAGAGATACCTTAAAAATTTGTCTCCCGGTGCTCGTAATGTGATTTTTCCATCTGTTTGCTGCATAGCTGAGGAATGCAAAAGCTAGAGTATGGTAAGATTATAATCAGATTCATTTGTTTTTCAATTACTGCTGGGTGTATTTTATTTCTGAGGTTGGGACAAGATCCAACATTTTTAGCCTGAATGTGGGTAATACAGGTTACAATTTATTCCTCGAATTGTGGGGCTGCTTATTTTTCCTATGTTGACATTGTATAATCATGGATATTATAATTATAGGTATTCGTTCTTTGTGGTGAAATGTGGCTAGTGTAACAACATTCTTTAAATGGCTGTCTGTTTCAGTAAGAAATAAATATTTGGCAGTATCCCATTCTGCCATTTAATTAGCTTGAGTCATGTAAGATATGTGAGCTGGGAAAATAAAAAAAATTCTTAGACCCCAGAACACATGAAGAGGACATGTGTCATGGCCCAGTCCTGGTATTAGCTCAAGTGTTTTTTATGCTGTATTAGAGGAGCTGCAGTAAAATAAGAGAAACTCAAGGAGGAATAAGTTGGCACCGTGAGGAAGGCGTTATAATGCAGGCAACCACACCAGCTACCTAGCAGCCATCTCAGTGAGCATGACCAAGCCTCGGTCATGGTGGACCAGTGGTAGGAGCTAGATGGTGTATTTGCTGCTGGATTTCTCTTCCTACAAAGGTGCATCAACAGAGGCTTCTTTGGAAATGGAACAAAAACTTTTCCTGTTTTCCAAAGTATCTTTCAAAGTGGGGATAGAGAAGAGACGCAGTTGCTGGTTTTGAATTTCCTTCTTGGGAAGAGTTTTCATTAACTTAGGAGCTGGAATTGTTTTATTATTTATGCAAAAGTATGGATGCATATGAACTCCGTAATGCAAACAAGCTGTCAGATTTCACCCTATTTAGTACCTGCCAGTTCACTATGTTAATACTCCTTATTGCTTTAGGCCTCAAACACCTGAGAAGTTATAGAGGTAAGAAGGTAAGTTATAGAGGCTTGCCTTCTTGTAACGTGTTCTGTTGCCAATCTTGAATCTGCTTTTTTGCCTATATCTGAACTCAGAAATTGGGTGTAGGAAGGCTACAGGAAGTCAGCAGTGTTGTGTTAGGCAGTGAGGCATCCTAAGGGAGTCTAGGCGAGCTCAGTGTCAGGTATGTTCCTCTGTGTGCTTCCTTCAAGGATAAAGATACTTTGCTCCAGAAAAATTTAATTATTAACCTCTCCGATGCAGTTTCCTGTGATATACTGCAGGATCTATATTCTGACATTTAGACAAATAATTCAAGCAATATTCTGTGGAAGAATGTCTGTAAATATTGTAAGAAGGGTCAAGCAAATGACATCCTCTTATGCGAACATGGTATGAAACATCCAGAATAAACTAATGGGGGGAGCTGGGATGTGGGTGCTTTGATAACACAGGATTTTGCTTCTGCGAAGTGTTTTCTACATAGGCTTCGTAAGATGATACTATGAAATACTTTGCGATCTCCTTTATCCACACATGCTTGCTATGCGTTGTTTTCATCTTACCCTGGGATAAGGCCTCAAGCCCAGTGTTGGAGGGAGAAGCTTTCCCTAAAGGCTCAGTAACTTAAGGCTTACGTGGATGTATCCCTCCTCTAATAAGCCAGGCAGAAGTGAGAAGGGGTAGTTGGTCTGAGGAGGGAATGTTGTTATTGGACCACCTGATTATGCCCCTGGGAGCTCCCAGTGATGTTCCCTAGATCTTGACTCAGCCAGCAAAATAGTGGCATTTCTGGGAGCAGGGAGCCCCTGCTATTTGTTTGGGATATTCCCACTATATCCCCATCACATCTGTGCTTGGCTGAGTGCCTCTGTCAGGCAGACTTCTGTAGCCAAAGCAGCCATCCTGCCCTTTGTACCAATGTGCTTTCTCCCTGCTAGCAAATCCTAGTAGCCAATTCGTCGCCTTGGGAGGTCTCACCACTGGACTCTGCACTGCTTCTCTTACACTGATGTGGTTGTCTTAGCAACAGCAAGAAGTTTAGGGCAGGGGTGAGATGTGACCTCTGTACTGTACAGCACAGTGCAGAATTCACGTGGCTGTAAAAATGTTTTGTGATAATCTTTTTCCTTCCCCCAACCTATTATCCTGCTTTTCTTTCACCAGGTGAAACTCATTTTGTTATTTGTTGCCCATTAGGACTGATTCTTGGAAGGACTGAGAAAACCATTACCCAAATTGTTCACTTAAAGTTATAGATGGTGTTCAAAGCACCTGCTATTTTATTGAAATGTGCAGTTGGGTAGTTTTTCTGGCCTTACATTGATTGTAGGATGCTATGCTAGCGACAGCAGCTTGTGACAACACAAGCACCACTGCTTGTACCAACTGTCATCATCAGTGCGGCATCAGAAATGAAAACCAACTGAGAAAACGTTATCTAGTAGTAGGAAAGTGCTCTGGTAATAATGAAGCACAAGTATAGGCAGAGAGCAGGACATTATTCCTGAGAGAATTGGCAGAACAGAGATGTAAGCTGCCTCTTTTGAAGACAGCAATCTCACTGAGAAATAGGTCACACGTGCTTGTTTAGTGGAGAGAAATAAATGAAGAAGAGACCCAGCATAAACGCACAGGCAGCAAAATTACTTTAGAGCTGTTTCTGACTTCNACATTATTCCTGAGAGAACTGGCAGAACAGAGATGTAAGCTGCCTCTTTTGAAGACAGCAATCTCACTGAGAAATAGGTCACACGTGCTTGTTTAGTGGAGAGAAATAAATGAAGAAGAGACCCAGCATAAACGCACAGGCAGCAAAATTACTTTAGAGCTGTTTCTGACTTCTTCAGGGCAAGTTTCACTTGCAGTGTCCCACATCTTCCCTTGCACCTCCTAGGTCATTGCCTCCGCTTCCCCTTGTCCTGGCCCTCTGGCCCAGGGGCTGGACTGCCTCCTGTTCTCTTTACCATTAGTAGCTTTGCTCCCAGTCTTGCCGGCATGGAGAGTGCTTGCTCGGTGTCATAGCACATGTTGGAAATTTGGCTGGGATGGCTCATTCAGTCTAGGATCACCCAAGTGTCTGTGCTCCCTGCTTCTCAGCACTGCCAGCTCCCAGCCAGCTCAGCTAGGACAGATCTGAAAAAACAAAACAAAAAGGGCTGCTATTGCACCTCACTAGCGAGATGTATTTAGCCAGTTGGGAGCTGTGGGTCTGGAGAAAATTTTTGTCTGTTCTTACCGGAAAAGCGATATTTCTTCCTGAGGGATTTCGTTCTTCTGTTATTCTGTGAAGATGGTGCCTGTGATGGTCTAATCAGCAGCACGATCTGTGGAGGGACAGAGCATGATCAGAGAAGATTAAATCTTCATGGTTTCTAGCCGCTATAATCGCTTTTTTAGCAGCTAGTATCTTGACTGAACTGTGATGTATTTTTTTAAAGATGCTCATAATTTGGCCATATTTTGACTCTGGAAGGATAAAAATTACATGCAGGACACAAGCCACCCTCTGCCAAACCAGAAGCTGCAGAGGACAAGGACACTAAAATTTGTAATAGGAAGTGTCACACAGGTGTCTCTTAGTGTGCATTTTCCTTAGGGTGATGCCTAGAAACGCTTACCCTTATTTTCATTAATATTTCCTAGAAAGATTCTGCCTGAAGCAAGCACTTACTGTAGAGAAATTCAGCTTCAGCAGTCAAAGGGGCCAGGCACATACTCAGGGCAGGGCCAAAACTCGGGGGTTCAGTCATGCAACGGGGTGCGCAGCCTGTTGCACTCGCCCGATGTTTGGGGAGGGGGCCCAGCCTGCCAGCCCTGGGACATTACTCAGCTGAGCCCTTGGATGCTGCTGGCTTGAACCTACCTGGCACAGCAGAGCTGTTTCTTGCAGGGCTTCCCGCTGCAAGAACGGAATAATTTTGAATTTGCTGTTCAGGTGGTTTTCCTTTCCGGGGGCTCAGCACGGAGAAGGAAAATTTGCTAATGAGATTTGGTTTTGTTTACAGTCAGTTACTCCCTCTCAAGTGGTATCAGACCTCTCCAAGGTGTGAATAATAAATACTGAGGGACCATGTTTAATTGTTTAGAGAAAGCCCTGACTCAAATATAATTAAAATCATACAAGGGCTGTTCCAGGACAGCTGACTTCAATGCCAGAGAATGGTCCTACACATGTTTAATTTATATAAATACTGATGTAGGTTACCACTGTGTAGATGTAGGCTCAGTGGATTGCTTGTAGGGCTGCATGAAAGAGCACCAGGGGCCATTCCCTTGGACCGAAGCCTCGGAAGCTGATGATCCCTCATCCACAGCAGCCAGTCCTGGTGCTCCCAGTAGCGAATCAGTGAGGAAGAGTCACTGTTGGAGCAGGCCAAAATGGAAGCAAACCAGAAGTTAATCAGTATAGTCAGGGTTGCGGGTACAAAACATGGTATTTATTTCCATTAACTGAAAGTATGTGTACTATAGACATGTGTACCAGAGCTGGTCACCCTGAACTGTGCCCCTTTGTATAGTCAATAAGGAGAAATAAGGAATTTTGGGGCCACATTCATCTGTGACCTATTTGAGTTAGGATGAGATGAATCCCACTGTTGCTGAAGTTACTGTTTTTCCCCAATGTGGTCAGAGGGAGTTTATCTAACTATCAGGTACATATTTATCTGCATTGTAAATGTCTGAGTTCAGATGAATCCAGCCCTGAAATATCTGTTGATTGTGTTTTGTGACACCTAGCTTGGGAGTTCCTGAAAAGCTACCTAGATCTTACTTCCACTCCTGTATACCTCAATATTTGTGGAAAAAGCCAGCCCATTATTTTTAAATCTTTATTTATGGACAGGCAAAGGGCTTGCCATGCTGAGCACATTAAAGGTTTTCTTGTGACCAGGAAAGCTTAGATAAGAAATTACTTTTGTTTGCCGAGTGAATTGTTCTTTATATGAAGGCACTTCCTCAAACCCATGTAATATCAGTGTACCTAGCAGTGAAAACACCAAACGTACTGTCTTCGATATCTTCAAGGGAGTTGAAACAATTGCCGTTAATCACTCAAAGATATGGGAATGATTTATCCAAGCAAAAAAGAAAAACCATTTCCCAATCAAAGCTACAGTGCTTGACTTTCCTTTTAGTTACAGTGGTGCAAATTGAAGTTGCTGGTGTCAATTACGTTTTGCCTGGATTTTCACTGGCTTAATGGAGATAACAATCAGGCCCCCTGGCTTCTAATCAAGTTTGATATTAGCCTGGTGAGTTGTTATAATCCCTTAAATGGCACCATGTGGGAAGAAATCGATTGCATTATGAAAATTACTCAGCTTTTCAGTTGTGCTAGTTTAGTCTGGTCTAATTGTTTAATTTTACCTGCTAAACAAAGAAGATTTTTCAAGTTCTCTGTTGTACCACAACTCCAGTGGACATCTATTGTAATTCTCAGTGCAAAAAAAGAAAGACAAATATTTTGGGTCAAATAAGAGTTTTGAATATGCAACACAGAAGAACTAGTCGCTAGTAAGTACGTTGTCTTAACAAAAACTTTGTAGTTAAATTAAATTAGCATAAATAGCCTTTACTTGCAAATGTCTTTATAGCATTATATAAGGACAGAAGCATGCCAGATACTGTACTAGTGAAATAACAGAGACAATTTATACAGCTGATGTAAAAACTGTACTTTGCTTTATTGTGCTGCTGTCCCTTGCTGTTGTCTTTGCATTTTGCTCATTGCTTTAAGTTGGGACTCTGGCTTTTGTGAGCATTGTTAGCATTATGGCTCTATTGGGATATACGAAAATAGAAATAGTAAGTACATAAAAACATTTGCTCTTATACTGGATAATGGTAAGTTGCATTCCCTTCCCGAAGCCGTTCTTGAAAGTAATATAAGAAGTGCAAAAGTATGGTTAAGGTATTTACTATATTAGTAAATCCTAGGGATTCTTATTTTTTTAGCAGCTATGAACATCTATCAGCTTTGATTACTTAGGAGGGGTATTCCTTACTTACAGAGGTCTTGATATTCTGGGGAAAATTTTCAGAGTTTTCACTTTTGAAGCTGAAATTTCACTTTTGCCTTTGATTGTATTCTTCAGTACAACTCAAAACAATTCATGAAGTGTAGAATGAAGCTTTTCGGAAGTTCAGTAAAAATCGAAAAGAAAATTAAGAGTTAAGAAATATTTCTACCTTCTCCTATCAGACTGTTGCCAGAAGGCAGAATGAAGCTCAGAGTTTTTGAGTTCAGTGCCTTGAAATAATTCAGTTCATGAAATGACGTTTTTAAAAAAAAATACTGTTAATTGGTCTATGAACTTCAAATGCTGGTAAAAACCATTCCATTATATCCCCAAATAAGGATACTTGGAGCATGTTTGGTTGAAAAGAGCAGAAATAGAAGTTTTCATCTTTTCACCTGTAAATATATACACAATCTGGTTTTACTTTCATATGAGTACACAGATAAATTCTGTTTTCCTGTCTGCAATACTTTGTGCACAAATGCTTGGGCATAAGTATTTTTTCTGAAAGCAACCTCTAGTGCAGGTTACTTCTGCTACTGCATGCACAGATCTGGCTGTATGCATTTTCCAAAGCAATCAGAGTTACTGGCATCATAGACTGTTTGCCCTTCTGGATAAGTTCACGCTTCATGAAACCTGTCAGAATGTAACAACAAAACAGTGGCGTTTCATGAACGATGGATAATATTTTAGGATTTCTTATATCCTCCAAGGCACAATCTCTTCACAGAACCAGACTGGATAGTGGAGTATTAGAAGGAGTAGTTACTGCTAACTTTTGTCCCCAGTATTCTTCACGCATTGATCAGTTTATTATCTGCTTGTTTTGTATTTTTTTACTTGGTTTTCTTCCTTTTTTTTCCCTATGAGGAAAAATGTGCCATGTGGGAAGGAGGCACTACTAGTACTTTACGATCATAAATTTATTATAATTGCTTTATTATGGTGGAAATTAAAAGAGCACAACAGAGGGAAGGTGTTTCATACAAAGTGACAGTTGATTTTCCTCTGCTTGCCCGTAAAACACTTCCTTATCCCAACCTTCTCTGAATATCACGCTTTATTTTCTGGAGAGAAAATTCTAAGCTTGGGGCACATTTCATTAAATCTTCGCAAACCACTGATGCCCAGAATATGTTCTGCTTAGCATAATCACATTAATTCCAGTTTTCACAAATGTATGTGTTCCACCCTCCACATCTTTTAATCACTAATCCCACCTCCATGAAGAGCTTTTTGGGAGAAGCATGCCATAAAAGATGAAATTAAATTGTTCTGGGGCTAGTTTCTGAATGTTACATGAAAGCTTTTACTCTTGGCAACACTGACATCCACTTGCCTTTCCTTCAGATGAAAAGTCTAGACGGTGAAGCAAAAAGCCGTGCTCGTTCAAAGCCTGGTACATTGACAACACAGGGACTAGGCATTTTCTCAGCACTGTTTCATGCTAATCACTACTGGGGAATTTGAACGTGGTGGTTGCTCCGGGTGGAGTGGTAGCTCATCAGTTCAGTCCTGGACAGGGATTATCATTAATGCTGAGCACACACAGTGCTTTGACTGAGGCTGGAAAGAGTCACGTATTTTTAAAATAGTGTTATCTGTTTATATTCATACTTGTCAATCCTAAGCTCTCCCTTTACTATTGTTTTCTGAGAGGGGAGCAAAAATGTAGGGGTATGAGTGAGGAAGAAAAAGGGAGAAACAAAATACTCTCATAACCAAGCTGGGACTGTTAAAAGAGGGAGATAGATAAGCATTTATAATGATTAGGAGTCATTGTGGAAGTCAAGTCTGGGAAAGGCCTTCAGTATTGAGTATTTCAGTGACAGCTAGCTCCTCTGGTTTCTTAGGATATTGGCCCCAGGTAAAGGATTAATAAAATATTAACCTGACAACAGCTACTTCTCCTGGATGCAATTGCTTATTATCTGAAAAAATAGTCTGAAGAACTTAATAAAAAGAAAATATAATGATTAAAATTGGATTCCTGAAATGATTTGCACATGGGAGAATCATCTAAGGATCATTTCATCTTGATTGTGTGCCATGCTGTGTATCAAATTACATCAGATTTATGATGCAAGCAGCCCTTCTTCAGGAGCATCTGGCTGGCAAAAGCTTATTCGAGCCAAGAGGCAACGCAGTTGTGTAAATCATCCCATTTCATGGATATAATTCTTCAATCAATCAGCAGACGGGGAGTAAAAGTTCTGAATGTGTTGATCGTAATACATCTATCTAACCTCGGCTGTTTTCCTTGTGTGACAGTGACATTTGAAGCTGTATGGGGCAACTTGTTTATCCGTGCAGAGCCAGATCCTGCCAACAGTGCATTCAACAGCACGTTACTCCATAAATAAATGTAATGGTACTGCTTGAAAAATGAGATTCTGCTTAGACTGAAAAAAAAGTTACAGTGTGTCCCTGAAAGAGTTGAACCTCGGTTACAAGAAATGGCTGTAACCTACAAGAAAAGACGGCCTTCCCATTTCTGGTCTCTGAAAACTTTTAGTAGCTTGCAGTTCATGGCTAATGTTTCCAGAAAAAATAGATGCCTGCTCCCATTCCCTGCTCATACATACTGTGGCAACAGATATTCTATGGAAGTGAAGTGAATTGTTACAGGTCTTCCATTTCATGTAGAAGTTTAATTACTGTAATTTTCTTCATGTAATTTTTTGCTTTCCACTATAATAGTAATGGCATAGATAAGTAGTAATAAGATAATACAGTAGTCAAGAAGGATTATAACATGAAGTGGGAATAAAAAAAGGCAAAGTTTCTATGTCAGCATCACAGCAATAAAAAAGCATTAAGAAAAAAATCTTGGTCTGAGAGGGAGAAGCTATTTCTCAGTTATTGAAGCTTTAATCTAAATTGTGTTGAAGAAGACAGGGATTTCCCCACAGATTATGATAAAGCTTTTACAGGTGCCCGAACCAGTACTCATAGTCTTCAAGACAGCAAGACCTATTTGTCTGATCCTGGTATCTTCTCTTCCCAACTTCTGTATGCACAGTTTCCAAAGACTGGCAGCCTCACAGGAGAGTCTTGGGTGATCCGTCTGGGTTAATAGAGCTCCCCCCCACTCCTTCTTCAATGACTCCCAGTATCTGCATAGGTGTTTTCCTTACATCTCCCTCCTCCCTCCGCTGCAGGTCTCAACTGCCATTTCTTTGTCCCGTCCCCTTCCTAAATGGTTATCGCAGAGGCGCATCTATTGTCCCTAACCGGCCTGCCCTCAGCCCGCGGCATGGCCAACTAGGAGCTGGGGGAGCTTTGAGCAGGTTCTTACAGGGGCCACCCGCCCGTGTAGCCCCTTCCCTGCTACCAAAACCCCGCCACACAAACCCAACACATCTAGTCTTTGCTGAAGTTGACCAAGGCCCATAATGTAGAAAGCAGAACATTGTTATCTCTTAATCACTTTGAGCACTTATTTAATTTCTTTCTTAAATTGAAACAAAAGTCGTAATTGTTCTACAGCACATCGTTCAGATTCCTCTGGCAAATGCTGACCCAGACTGGATGTTTCCCTGTACAGTGCCATGCTGGTACATCAGGTTGGGTCCAGGAACAGGCAGTGTGTGACACCATGGCACTTCCACACCAAGTCTTACCTTGAGAAGGTAAGACTCTAAGAGATTATAACCCAGGTACATGGGAATGAATTTGCTTGCACAGGGACAGCTCAGCACAGGTACCTCCAAGCTATGCCTTCCTGACCTTCTGGTAGTACCATAAGCTTGCAGGCCAGCAGCCGCTGGGCGGAGATGCCCAGTGCTCAGCAAGTTTAGTACTGTGTATTAACATGTTCCAAGTAACGTTTCTCATTTGTTTCAAGTGAGGATAAAAGCAGACTGTACAGTCTCATCCCCAAATTGGGCATCTTTATAGTTTGGGGAATNAGCAGCCGCTGGGCAGAGATGCCCAGTGCTCAGCAAGTTTAGTACTGTGTATTAACATGTTCCAAGTAACGTTTCTCATTTGTTTCAAGTGAGGATAAAAGCAGACTGTACAGTCTCATCCCCAAATTGGGCATCTTTATAGTTTGGGGAATGTCCAGGTGCTGTTTCATGTTTTGAAACAGTTTTAAAATTTTGTGTTTGTTGCATAGAAATAATTAGGACTTAGTACAATATACCGTGTAGCTATGCCTTTTTTCAAATATAAAGTACAAAAAATATGAGGAAATGGACAGGATTTTCATCATTAGTTACCCAGTACAGATCTGAAAAGTTAATTTTTTACGTAACTGCTTTGTCCAACTTTATTCTGAACTGGTATGTAGGTATGTCCTCCTTGCTTGCATCACTTGCTAGTTTGTAAGATTCTCAGGCACACTACGAGCTGGAGTCAGAGGGAAGTTAATATTTTTTTTTAATGCAAAGCTTTTTCTAGAGAGGTCTTTATAGTACCAATGATGTGGGACCACCCAGACATAGGGAGTCCTCCAAAACGTGCTAACTTCTTTTTTGCCTAAATGATATTTGTCTGGGAGGGACAGATGACGCATGTCCCCAGCTCTCTGCAGATGTTCTCAGGTGATAGTATGCAACATTAATCACCCTGCTGCATCTGCTGAGCTGTCACCAAGGTTTCATGCATCCTAGAGTACTGTGAAATCCCTTCCTCAGGGCATCCAGACCTCCCCACATTCCTGGGACAGCAGAGACTCTGTGGGGTGGAGGACGTGAGCTGCAGACAGGCGGATTTACCAAAGGGAGTAACTGGCCAGCTTAGTCATTCAGGCACACAAACACCCCTACCTTCCTGTAAGTACCATCATCTTCATCAGAAGAGAAGATCCTAGTCAAAAGGCTAGTAAAAATGGATGGCTGGATTCTAGCTTCTCTTCTTCATGGAGCTCAGGAGTAGAGGGTAGCAGGACCAATTTTATGCTACCATGTCTAGTTAGAGAGTTGCTGGGAACCCAAATGCATGTCAGAACTGGGGAGGTTAGGGCAATGAGAAATGCTTCTTTCATTACTTTGTTTTTCTGTGTCCGGGTTGCCAGTGTTGATCAAAGTAATTTTTGTATCATCTCTTGGCAGATTTTCCCAGTGCGCTGCAGTTGGTAATTTACAGCAGAACGCTTTCAGCAGTAACCATAACTGACATCTGAAAGTGGTTTATACTCATTTAAAAGCTTGGGCAATGTAAAAGTTAGACAAGGGTTGCAGAAGAGGTAGCATCACATATTATAACAGCTGATGTAGCTGAAAAGGCATGGGCACATTTCCAAACACCCAGGCCCTTCTCAGGGTTGCTGCAGAGACAGAGAGTATAGAGAAAGAAAAACCCAGCGCCTCCCTTTCAAATGTGGCATTTCTAAATTGCCTCCCAGTGCTGCAAATCAGTACAAGTTTAGAGTAAATCTGATTTATGGCCATAGCACATGTTGTGAGTCTTGAAACTCAATAACATTTTATTACCTACTAAAGTTGTTGTTTATTTAAATGATTACTTCTTGTGGCATATACCAGAAGATAAACAGTGTATAAATGAGTAAACCGTGTGACTGAGTGCTTTGTGACTAGTCTCTTCCGTTCATTTTATGCCATTAATTCCTGAATTTATTCCACAATAAATATAGATACTATTATTACATGTTCTAGAAAAAAAAAGTCTCTTCAGCTGAAGGAATCAGTGTACCTTACAAGAATCACATGGTTTATCAGACTTTCATTCTGATAGTCAGTTACTGTTGAAATTGGTAAGTTCCTGTTTTCAGAGTGAAAAGCAGTGATAATTTATGTGATAATCCTCCCAGCTAAAAATACTAGGAAGCTTTATTTTAGAGATGCATAATGAAACATGATGGGAAGATGCCTTGTTCCATGGCCTCACGTTTTCTTCCCTGTTCGCGTGATATTTATGGATACAAAGGGGAAAAATCAGTTTCCCATCTGACGAAATATGTTTGTATTCTGCTTATAATCTTGAACTAGCCTTTTTTTCCCCCCCACTCTGTTCTTGAAAGTATCATTAAATGTAAGTTCATATCTGCAGCTGTTGTGCTATAGAAGATGCTCTCCCTTTCCCAGAGGGGTATGATATCTCATTTTGAAAATTGATACATAGCACTAGTCTCTGTTGGTCCTCTGCCCAAAGAAGCAGCGAAGGACTGAAATTGTCCCATGGTCCTGATCTCACCATACTGAGAACAGGGTTTCTGCCTACCCAGTGTCATGGGGAATGTTAAGGACTCATGTAGCCAAAATACTGTGGTTTTCCTGATGGGCTAGGGAGGCCTTTAATCGGGGAAGATGTGTCTGGTGGAGCTGAAGCTTCCCCTTTCCATCTCCCTTTGCCTCTCTCCCTGACACACTTTTTTGCTGACTTTTTGCTGCCAGCTGGGGGGGAACTGAGACTATTTTGATGTTACCATAATAATTTCTTATCCTATCTTCCATCTCCAAAACTGCTCCGTTTCTGCCAGTGGCTCACTGTTACCACCTTGGTGTTCTGCTAATTTCTTTGTCAGTCTTGACAGGTCTTTTTCTGGGGTGGGGGGGGGAAAACAAGATCTGACACTGATACAAATGTCAGTTCTTGATGGCTAGATGTGGCAGGGTGATGTGTGTGTGTAGTCCCCTTCTTTTCTTCTGGAGTCCAGCTATAGTAGGTGTTAAATCTGTTACTAGTGAGGCTGGCTAATAAAACCCATCACAGCCTGGCTAGCATTTGCCATGCTAGATTGCAGGCACGTATTGAGGTTCATGTTGACAGTAGTTGCTTAGGTTTCCATTCAGTCAGCGCACATTGATATTTCTGGAGTGGGATGCATGGGACTTATTTTAGATCTCTGCAGTGTTAATTTCTGCCCACGGCCTGTGATGAAAGTGTAAATGCTGATCTTAAACGCCTAAAAGCCAAAAGTTTAGGAATAGTGTCTACAGTGTAAGCATAGAAAATCAGGTGAGATTGATCCCTCTGCTGATGGCGTTTTACAATCTCCTGTCTTTAGGTGAACTGGATAAATGTCAGCTCCTTTAGCAGCCACTGTCCCTAGCAATGGAGCTAAACTGGAAAGAGAAACACTTTGCTGGGGACTGCTGTCTGCTTCAGACCCTCACACCCTTTGGTGTGCACCTTTACACCACCTCATGGCCACAGGTTGACTGTCGGCTGATCAGCGGCCAGGATCTCATTTCTGTGGCCATTCTAATCTCTTAAGATGAGCAATTAAACCTAATAGAATTACTTTAAGCAATTTTCATGATCAAAATAATTTCCAGAAGAGTATTGCAGTTTGGTGGTTAACAACATTCTTCCCATAACTTTGCTCAAAGCCCTTGCAACACACTCCTCTGTTTCAGCTTGAAGTAGAACAGCATGGCAAACTCTGAAAGGATCTTTGGAAATCATAGCCCTGTTAACCATCAGATCAACACAGCTAGTTGCTTAGCACTCTGACTCCAGTGCATGTTTCTGATGTGCAGTATGGCTTTATAGCAGTATTGCAAAATATCACGAGGGTATTGCTTTTGCTTTCTTAGTGACTAATAATTGGAAATTTTGATGCTGTTTGACAATTTATCCACTGTCAAATTTAATCTAAATATTTGCTGAGAGCAACGCTGAGTGTATGGCAGGAGAACAATAACAGTGTCTGAGTTGCAGCTTTCTAGAGAAATCAATTCTAATTTTATAATTAGGCTGTTAAAGTTTCTGCATGTTGTAGAGAACAGTGCAAGTCATACTAATGTACTCACAAATTTTTGTCTTGGGCAGAATGTGTGTAAAATATAGCACAGCTGTCATGACTTTTAATAACCCTAAAATGTAATCACTGTTTTCTGATACACATCTTAATATTTTGATGTTTCTTAGATCTCTGTACCTTCAGAAAACAACTTCTTCCATTGAAGTGCTGGCATTTTCCTTAATAAGAAACTGCAAACCCTAAACTTCATTTTCACAAAATAAATTATTCCACAAGCCTTCTTTAATTAGCCACTCTCTGACCACTTTGTTGCCTGAATTGTTCATTGCTCTTACCAAGAAAACAAACCGCTGGATTTCCTTAATAGTTATTGTAGTTGTCAGCTGTAGTATGCACACTCTTCAAAGGATCACTCCCATGACCCAATCTCAGTGCTCCCCAAAGCTCGCCAATGATTACTATGTTATGTTTTAGTAGTGACTGTGGGGTGGTGGGGAGTGCTTGTTGCTGGCTTTCATTATCCACAGAAAAAGCTTTGTACCATTGAAAAATGCAAGCTGCATACAGATTAATGTGCCAAAGACAACTGAGGTCATGGTTACATATAAAATGAGAAACTTGCCACATATTGATAGGATAATCAAACAGGATGGAGGAGTGAATGAATCACAGTGATGCTAGCCACATTACTTAATGCGCTATTGGAAGGTTCTTGGGTGCTGTTATGAGTAAGCCGACGCAAGTATCTGTGTAGGTGAGTAGACTTAGCTTTCATCCCGCACCACGTGCGTTTCTGTTTTCTTCTTTGTTTTCTCAGATAAGTAGCATGGTTGTGTTGGGTCTTGAAGGCTTCTGCCTCGCTGACCTGCAAACAGACTGGAGGCAGCAGCATGGAAAATCCCAACCGCTTTGTTCCCTGCTCCTGGTAAAGCATCAGTTCAGGCTAATCCTAAGTGATCAAAGTACCATGCTGAGCAGCGTGGGATTTTGAGAGAACGTCCTGGCAAATCAATACCTTCTGTATCTATACTGTAGGCTAGATAGATAGCCAAAACCTCTGAAGACTTACTCTTCACTAGAAAACCATCCTGCAGTTGGACGTTACCAGGCAGGCTTGGATGTATCTGTCAGTCAGTCAGTGACTGACCAGACTGCATTCTTCAGGCCAAACTCAGGCGACGTATCAAACCACTGAGGCAAAATCTGCCTGAGACTAGACTGGTACACTGCTGAAAACACTTTTTTTCCTGTACCAGTCACTTGGTGAATGTCAACACTGAACCTGCAAAGTCAAAGTTCTTTTTTCATGTTCAGACCTGAGATGACTTTCTACTGAAGACAAACATGTCTAAAGAGCCATCTCAGGCTTTGTAATCACTGTCTTTGCAGGAGTTTGCAGCTGTGGCATGCTATTGACATCTGATGAAGGCCAAGCAGACAAGGCTTTCTCTTTCCCCTTAACCTCCCCAAAAGAACAGCAGATTTTTTCATAAATATATTTATACTAACAATAGTATCTTTTTTCCTTTCCCAATTTTTTTTAGCAACTTGATTCAGTCTTTCATTCCTAAACATGACAGGTGAAGTCTTTGGGCCAAGTTTTAACTTGCAGCTTGTATTTATAAGGGAGAAGTAGGCCATGGAAAACCAGGCTTTGAAATGGAAATTCTGCCTCAGCTACAGCCACAGCAGTGCTGCTCAGTGCCCTATTTTGTTTTCTTTTTCCCATCGTCAGCCAAATCAGGCTCACCACTCCTTGTTCAAAGAAGTGTTTCCAGAATTCCCTGTGCTGCTGCTTAGGAGTCTTACAGACGTTGTCAAATGTCGTATCCAGTATTCCTTGTCTTTGAGCAGGTCTTGAGTTTCTAAGAAAAGGCTATTCTTCTCTGAGTTCCAGAGCCTTGGAGTTAGGTGTAGGATGCAATGAACCCAAACAAAATAGAAGGTATGTTTTCATATTCCAGTGCTTGCATGTTATTTCTAGGTCAGTGTATGCACTTCTGCTGGATAACCCTACCCCAGCAGTATGCTTCCGTCTTACAAGGTTTCCATTAAAATCAGTAGCTGATCATACAGCATGTGTAGAGTAAAACAATATTGGATATTTGTGGGAACTGTCAGTATGTCACCGGAAACTTCCTTAAGTGTTTTCCCGATAACAAAGTGAGGTGGGGTAAAGTGAAGGTTAGTTGAATGTAAAGCTGGAGCTGCTACTCAACTGGACGGCCACTGTAATTCTGAGCTATTATTAACATATTTCTCTTTTTGAGCAAGTATGCTATCTCTTTCAGAGTTCATTTTGCTTCTAAATATATGAATTCTGATCTCATTCCATTTGGAGGAGTCCTGTGTTTTGGCAGATGGCAAAACTTTCTGTGGAGTGGCTTGCAAATGTTCGGATGTGAAGCGTGCTTGGCGGCAATACTTGGAAAATGATCTGATGTGATTTGTGAAGCATGCTTGACCGGTATGCAGTACCTGGGAGAATGAAACCATGAGCACAGTGTAGCGTGCCCAGATCTTGCACAGGGTAGCATAAAGCATAACTCCTTGGCATTTTCTCCAGTGCTGAAACAGCAGGATTTTAGCTGACGATCTTCCCTGGCCATCTGGTGAAAGAGTGTGAAAGAACTTTACAGGGACTAATTATTTCCTAGATTAATATTGCTGACAAGTACTCGGCGAGGCAGTGTGTATGTTTGCAGGATGTTATGCTACTAGCAATACCATTAATTATTTTGCCCATGATTCTCCGAATACTGCGATTCTGTATACTGGCACTCTGCCCCAACATCACCATCTGTGTATAGCACAGGCTATATCATAGTATTTATTTCAGATCTTTCTGGAGATTTTTCCATTTTCCGATTTGTGAGCCTGGATTAAATAATTTTTAATGTAAGACATTAAACCTATCTAACTTATTAACCCAACTTTCCTCTCAAAACTTGTCAAAATCTGCTCGCTAACAGTATGCTCGGTGGGATGTACTCTCAATCTAACTACTGTCAGGCACGGCAATCTAAACTAAGTTTAACGGTCTTATGCATTGATTAACTTCTCCATGGTTTTTTTTTTTGCAGAAAAAAGTCACTGTGACATAGTTAATATCTAAAGATTTGTTTCTCTTTTATACCTTTTAACTAAGATATAATATTTAATTATATTTGTTGTGATGTAAATATAAAAGTACAACATTGGCTATCCATATTAAATATTTATGCTACACATGGAGACATGTCAATNTGGTCTTATGCACTGATTAACTTCTCCATGGTTTTTTTTTTTTGCAAAAAAAAGTCACTGTGACATAGTTAATATCTAAAGATTTGTTTCTCTTTTATACCTTTTAACTAAGATATAATATTTAATTATATTTGTTGTGATGTAAATATAAAAGTACAACATTGGCTATCCATATTAAATATTTATGCTACACATGGAGACATGTCAATAATTTGATCAAAGATATCAACACAATCCATGTAACTGTTAGAAATGTGAAAACAATGATAAAAATATTCCTGGTTTCAAAATACTAGAAATATTTAAAATAAGTTTAAACCAATCTTGCTTTCATGGCTTCACTGGATTCTGATTGATAATGATTTTCTTCCCAGCACAGAAATCTGATGCAACTCCACATCTAGACAAAGAACTGTTGCTTTTTCATTAACGTATCTACAGAGCTCTTCTTAGGAATAATTTCAGATTAAAACGCCCATAGGTTCTCTTTGACCTTCTGTGTCACTTACTGTGTCTTCAAGGTCTTTTAACACTTAAGGTGTACAAAACCAGTCTGATCTAACAAACTCCTGTAGGTTTTTCTGTCGTTAAAACAGGTGTCCTGCCTTATTTACTGTAAAATGGAATGATCACCCAGTGGAGCAACACATACGGTCTAAATTAACTGACCTATATTCATTGTTAAAAACAAAATCTCATGGTTAAAAACAAAATCAGGGAGGGAAGAAGCATCATGTTATCCCTTCAGAGAGAAAAAGAAGGAATCGAAGAGTTTATAGAGCACTGGGGAGTTTATATAAAAGAAAAATATTTTAATGGTGGATGACTGCATGGAAAAATAAAAAGCATTTTAGATTCTTTCAGTGGAAACAGGAAAGTGGTGGAATTCGAGCATGGGCAGTTGGGGTGAGATAAAATGGAAAAGACAAGGCTTACGATGGAGTTGCAAGAAGCATCTTGTTAATGGAGCAGGGATGTGGTCTTTGGGGAGAAGGGTGGTTTCGCTTGGGAGAAACCTCTGGGCTTTGCGAACTGTGTTCAGAAGTATCTCCTTCCCCTCAACCCCAAAGCAGGTACAGGAACTTTTCAGGAAAAAAAAAAAATCACTGTTTATTGAAAAAGGAACAGGTAGGGTGAGACTACACAACTCAGTGTCTGAGATTATTAAACTGCTTCAGGGATGCACTCTGTTTCTTGTCACGAGAACTACTGCAGTCAACCTAGAAACATCTTATGAATGCCCAAATAAAACCTATATCCTTTCTGTTTGGCTACCTTTGCATTTGGCAAAGGTTTTTCTTATTTGTTGAGCTCCAACACACGATAACACAAGAGTTTTCTTGTAACGCACTGTCTGCCTAACCCTGACTCTAGCTGAAGCGCTGCTTTATCCTCCAGTGAGGAGACCTGTAGCTTAAAGCCAGGGTGCTGTTAACGTGACTGCTAGTAATGAGCCAGAGAAGTAGCTCTGTTCCTTATGCACTAACTCTCAGCTCCCAGTGCGGTGTTTCACGGTGAGTCTGTGCTCCTCTGTGTGGTTTTAACTCTGGAGTAGGTAACACAAAGAAGCTGAGTCAGTACTTCAACAGAAGACAAGCTCTTGATCAGCACAAAGACAAGCGTTTTTACAAAACAGGCTATACGATTGCACCTTACTTTCAGCTACCAGAAGCCTAGGTGGTGGTTTTCCTTGAAGGAGTCAAACCTGTTTTTCAAAGGTTTTTCTAGAGCCCTGCCTATAGGTTTCAGTATCCTAACTACAGGAAATACTGTTGCAAAGCAGGGAGCCAAGATTTACCTGGCTTCAACCATGTAAAAGAGTCAGGATGATTCAGGCCACAAGTCTAACGAATTTGCTTTGAGAAGGGCCTCTTTCTCTCAGCAAGTTGTGGAGTATGCCTGTGTGACTTGCCTAGACTCAGTGCTTACCTCTTAGGCAGCTGAAGTTTGTTGGAAAGAAACCCTGCTCTGGAGAGATGAAGCGATTTGCCCACCACTAAAATTGGCCAGAGCCCAGAGTTCAGACCTGCAAGGCTGGGACTCTGGCCAGATGTAGAGATTACATGGTAGGTGTCTATGCATGAACTACCCCTTGGGCAGCATTCAGGTCAGCAGAGAAAATAATCTCATCTCAATCTGAGCTAGGTACAGAGAATGAGTCAGATGAATCGTGCCTGGAAAAGACCTCATTTTCTCTGCTGTTTGTAAAAGGAACTTGAGGTGAGTACTTCAGCTGTAGATGCTTGCAGAAAGGCGAGGTGAGTCCAGCCTCTAAATATAACCCTTACTCTACAAATGTTGACTTTTACTAACAACAGTAAACTGCAGCAAATTGCAGCTTCGTTTGGATTTGTGCACCAGTATAGGGAATAGACTGGACTGGTTGGGAGATTGCAAATTGGGAGTTCAGTCTAAGACCCAGCTAAGATCCCAACTAAGACGGTCTGCCGCTGTGTGTTGGGAGTGATGAAACACCCATAAATCAAAATCTTTATTCTAGTCACTTTTCCAATAAAAAAGCAAAGGATAGGTTGTCACATTACTGCAGGTAGGGCATGAACTAGTAAGAAACAGCATTAGTACCAATGGTTGTTTAAATTTAAGGTCCCCATCCACACTGTTTTCAACAGTTTCTTTTATCATCTCACTTCTTGCTCAGTGTGCTGGAGACCTCTTTTCTCACAGAAACATCCGTCTGATGCCCCTTCTCTGGATTACAGTATTGAGGCTCTTTCTCCCATATGTCCCTTGCTCCTGGTTCTCTAAGCTTTTTTCTTTCAGTACAGGACCAGCCTGTTGTCACAGCAACTTGGGTTGGCTTAAGCAACACGCAAGGGCAGAAAAATTGAAATAAAGCTGAGTTGTGTAGCGTGAAATGTCTTCCCACTGAAGAGCGGAATGGCAGAGCATTAGACAGGATAAACCGGAGCATTGCAGATGATTTAAACGTGTTTCCCCCTCGCAGTGTGGTGGTGCCTTGTGTGCTTGAGCTATGTCTGTACAAGGGGAGTAGGCTGGATGTGAGGTCTAAGTGCCCTGTCTTAACTTTCCAGCTGCTATTAACATTACATTAGCTTATAGAACATCCAACTGAGAACAAGATCTTGCGTGAAGTACAAAGGAGTGTACAAGTTTTGTACAGTCTTTGACCAAAGACCACAGTCTTTCAATGAGTGTTGAACAGTCTTTGACTAAAGTAAAGCATGCAAGCTAAACATACAGGGCAAGTTAGGGGCAAAAAGGAGAGGAAAGTCTGTTGGGAACCCACCATGAGTCAAAAAGAGATGGAGTATACATCTATACTGTTTTTTTTAATTTGATCTTAGCTTCACTCAGCTCTTTCTTGGATTACTTCAATGACCCATGCTAGCCAAGCAATGAAAGACAGCCGTATCATGTGAGTCAAACCCCAGCAATGAATCCAAAGGTGCTACAGCAATAAAAGGTCTGGTCTTACAAATTAGCACACCTTCAAGTTACTCCTTTTAGCAAAGACTGCGGTGGAGCCAAGAATGAGCAAGGCCCATTCATAAAGATTTAGCGACTCTCTCTCTGTGTACCCAAATCCTAGCTTTGTATTGCAACATTTCAGACAATACCTTCTCACTGGACTACACTTCTCAGTGAAATATCTATAATGTATTTCATTATATTCTTCCATCCCAGATTGATTGTGTCATAGCTGATCTCCAAGGTCTCTTCAGATTAATGAGACTAGACTTTTTTTTAATGATGGATATTTCCAAGCATGCGATTCGGTTGCCTTCCATACTCTGAATACACTATGGTATTACCTCCCTCTTTTACTAAAAGCCCTCTATGTTACGTTGTGAAAGATTTACACTGAGCCATACTTATTTCTTGAGCAGTCCCATTTGTTTGGGACTGGGTTGTTCTCTGTGTGGCTTTGCAGTCCAGCCTCTTATAAAACCAACATGGTTGCCAGGAAGAAGCTTCTTTCCAAATTTGCTCTGTTTAAGTGTGTTGCTTTGATTTTATTCAGAGTCTGTGTGCATAAATGTGTGTCTAAACAGCGCAGAAAAGAAAATGGAGTAACTTCTTGCAGGAAATAATTGTTTCTGATAGTGGGGAGGATTGTGACAATGTGTTTGCTTAGCTGCAGATTGACTCTGTGGACAGGGGACTCAAATCTGAGCCTTGCTTAACTGTTCAAGGGAGCTGTGTACCAGCTGTACACAAAGGTGAGTTCCCAAATGGATTCATTCATACAGAGAGCCCTGCTGCCATCAGGAGCTGCTGCGTGTGCAGGTTGGTGGCTGCTGAGCGGAAAAGACCCCTGACAGCAGGGTCAAATTGTCTGTTCTTTGTCTTAGCGGCACATCGCTGTGACACTTATTTTTGATCTGGAGGGCACTTTCTGGTCCATGAGTCCTGCCCCACCTGCCACAAGCTTCACATCATATAATCCTTTCAGAATTTTCCCATCTCCCATTTTAGAAGTACCTGGGTAGCCTTAGGTGCCATTACCCCGCATGTTACATTGAATGTGACTTGCCAGTTGGATTGCGTGATATCTCATCACTACTTTATACAGAGACAGTTGTATTTGCGAATCTGTGTTGGAAATGCCTCCATTGTGGCTGCATCACATCAGAACCCACAGTTGCTCTATGATCAGATAGTTCAAGAAGACACATTTCCAGCTGATGAGCGTTCAAGTTTTAGCCAGTACTTCTGTTATTAATCCATAAGAGCAAGACAGAATTGTTATGGGCTTACTGACTGCCACAGAAAGCAAGTGATGGAACAAGGACAGACCTGGACACGGCCTGACCCCACCAGAGCCAGATGTGACATCAGACTTGACTTGCAAAATTTTCTAGTTTTAAGCAAGATAACATTGATACCATGCAAGTAGTGGGAATAGATTACTTTTATTATTGTCTTTGTCTCCAAGATAACATCCCTGATTTGTGTAATGGCAAAGAATAAGGTGAAGTCACATTCAAAACAGTTACCTTGCTTATCAGAAGGAAGCAGTATTGTTTATGTAGGGCATAGCCATGGCTAATCACTTTGCTTGGATTTGCGTTTCTCAAAAAATATCCCACAGTATATGATAAGGATAATGGCTTCATGCCACCATTTCTCACCCAGTGATCCCATTTCCAGGGACATGGAAAGGGCTGATGACAAGAGAGCTTTGGACCCTTTGCTTGGGAGGTGTCTGTGGAAGGTGTGTGTGTTGCTGCTGATTATCAAGTAATTACGACAGGAAGGCAGAAGCCAGACTGAACGCTCACATGCTGTATTCAGATAGGAAAGCTCTTAGCATAATCTTCCGCTGATCAAACAGGGCTCAGGCTAAGCCAGGACTTGGCTAATCGTAATATTCCTCCTGCCAGGGAGGTCAGGGCTCGGCCAGGCTGGCTGGGAGCTGGTGAAACAAACCACCAAGGTTGGTTATTTATGTGGCAGGGTAGGCAGAGGCTCCTCAGCCTGCTGGAAGACTTTCCTGAGCTGGGCAGCTCTCTCCTTAGGGGCACAGTCCAGGCCTCATTGCAAAGGAAATCAATTAAAGCAAGAGAAGTCTGCGAGAGAGCAAAGAAAAGGAGGAATTTCTCAGTATGTAGCTCAGAGGAGGGAGGGATATGGTCACTCCTGAGTGTCCTTTTTAGCAAAATACTAGGAAACAAGATGTGATAGAGAGTTATTTAGCCTGACTCCATACTTATTTCTTCACTCTTGATTGCATACCTTGTGCTTTTCTTCATTTTTTTCAACTTTCCCAAAATCTGAAGGGTTTCCTAGGAGTGACAGTTCTGAGAAAGGCCGGAGCTGCTATTTGCAAGTGCAATTTCCTCCTCTTCTGCGATTAGAGTTCTCTGCTGTCTTCCTGTTTTTCAGCCTATTCCAGTTTCTTTTACTACTGATTTTATTTTCCTTTTCATTGCAAATAACTGATTTCTTAACATTTTTTCTCTTTTATTATGATCTCATTATCCATTAAGATTGATTAACTGTTTCCTGCCTTCCTGCTTTCACTTAGCTTTCCTTCTGCTGTTTGTGCAAATATTCTTTGGCACTCTGATATTGTCCTTCTGTCTGCTGTGGGACGAGGCTGATTAATACAGGCTTTGCGCTTTCTTTGTAGGTCATGGTGTGGCTTCATGCCAGCTGACTCAGACCCTTTTGTCCTGAAATGTCAAATAAAAACAGTGGGTCAAAAAGTATTGACCATATCAAGTCAAAGATACTAATAAAAAAAAACTTTAGAATTTTTTATCTATTCTTGAAAATATTTTTTCAGAAATATTTTAACAATATACTTACTTACTCCCTTCTTCTCTTCCCTACTTAGAAAAAAACAAAATAGAAACTTTCCCACAAAAAATGTATAGAATTTTAATGGAGTGACAGGATTATTTTGACCAAAAAAAATAACCTGCTTTGGTAACCCCGCAGGGGTGAAAACCTCTTCTCTTAAAGGCAGCAGATGTTTTGCTGTGAACATTTCTTGCCAAGAACTTATGCAAGGCTCAGGCGCATGTGGAGGATGAAAGCTTGTGCTGCGTAGTGCTCTCGGCAGTTGGGTAAAAAAAAGGCATTTTGATTCAGAAGGTGATGGGCTGCTCCAGGCACTGCGTCTCCTCCCGGCAGGGTTTGGCTCCTGCTTTGGGACCATGTGAGAGATGGGGCAGAAGACATACAACTGTGCTCCGGGGGATTCCACTGACAGTATACGTTTTTTAAAATCTGCAGCTATGAATACCACGTGAATGTATTTGCTGGAGTATTTCTTACATAAATTGTTTTCCAGAGTGAAGAGGCTGGAAGATACAGGAAAAGCATTTCAGGTGCAGGAGGAGCAGGCTCTGAAGAAGACAGTAGCCATTACTATTTAGTGGCTGATTCCTGCCTTTTGGGCTTATTTCATTGGGATTGGGAGCCCAGGAGTACAGTGAGGTTTTCCACAGGATTCCATAAAATTACAGTTTTATTGGCTACATCTTCCTATATATCCCCTGGCCACGTGTATGCAGATAAACTAAACGGGGAGCCTTCCTGAGCACTCACACTTGATCTCCTCCTGGTTAAACCATTAAGAGTGGCAGCTGGTGTAGCTTTGGCCCATGATGGTTGACACCCTTCCCAACAATTCCTTAGAGTATCTCCAAAATTTGAACATTCAAGGATGCAGTTGCAAGTATCCACCCTCTTTTGGGGGATAAATATGTTTGGAAGGATAAAGATGGGCCATTCCAGGCCAACTGACCCCAGTGCCCGGGAGCATTGTTAGCCATGTTTATTTTAGGTTAATCTAGATGTGGGCTGGAAGTGCTACCATACCACTTTGTTCTATTTATTTTTTTTGAAGGCTTAATATTCCTTTTCATTAAAAGTGTGTAATTTGACCAAGAGAGCTGTGCTATGAGAACACAAATGACTGTATTTTATGAAAAGTTAGGTGTCAAGGGACATTTTTGTTGTTTGGAAAAATTCTTGCCAAAGTAACTTATAAAACAATAAAGCTAAAACAAACGGGTGGAAAACATTTGCACAAATAACAGTAATTGCAACTGAAAGGTGTAATTGTCGTATCTTTATCTGACATGATGAATTTGAAATACCATTCATTATAAAAAAAATTAAATGGCACATAGTATGTAAACAAAGTAACACAGTTCACATAGGGTAATTTTCACATATAATTTCTTTTTATATGCAAAACTTGATTCAAAGGTACCATTTTTGGTGATAAGAGCTAGTGTACAGAAGAACTTATGTATGCTTCCCCTAGGAGTGTGGTATAATCTTTCAGCTAAAGCAGGACAGTTTATGTTTAACAAGTGATCTGTTTAATAAATGTAGGCGTTTTGTCCCCAAAGTACCTCTGAAGAGGCTTCGCTTTGTATGAATTCATCTGTCACTTGAAATTATTTCAGTGCTTGATTTGGATGCCTTTTTGTCTACAGATTCTTACTGGACTACTCATTAAATTCTCCTCAGTACATGGGGTTTGAACAAGGCAGACTTGAATTTCATGCGAGCCCTGTCTTACTTACCCACGGCTTCTAGTTGCTGTGTTTAAGTGGAGATTGCTCACACGTGGCTGCTTCTACCATCCTCACTGCATTATTTAGAGTTAGAGCAAGATAAAATTAGGTAATTCCAAGTGATCTCCGCGTGCCTAGATGCCTAGTCATTCCCAAGTAGCACTATACAAGTACAGGAGTATAATAGCTTAGAATTTAAAATTCCTTAATGTGATTATGATATAGGACTTCTGCTAATAGAGTTCATTGACCTGGCGGTATTTTTCCTGTAACATGCAATTTACCAAATGTTTTCTCAATTTAGTTGTATTTGATAGGGGTGGGGAGGGAGGAATGCAGAATTGCTTTAACTTCTGGGTTTTTTGCATTCTCTAAACAATCAGGGATGAAACACTGGTGGAGATGGGACACAAGTAACGGAGACAAGAGGTACAATCAATCTTATTTCTTAATTACTTGTCTGCTGAGTCTCTGTTTACATGCTCAGCTTCCAAATCCTGGCCAGATTTTGAACTAGGAAGAAATTAGCAAATCGGATTAGCAAAGACCAGAGTATTCATAATTTTTTTGCTGCCTCAGAGAGCACCACTGGCTGCCAGGGACATTGCTGGGGCCGGCAGCACATCAAGTCCCTGCTGTGCATGGACCTCAGGCATTATTATACCTTAATATCTCGCATGTCTCTGCCTGGTTTCTCAGGAACTGAAAAGCTTTAATTTATCCACATTCTTGTCATCAGCACATAATGTCTTTGTATAGATGAGATTTGACCATATGAACAATACTATGAACTCTGTGATCTAATATTCCCTTTATCCTTCAAATCAATTCACAGAATCCAAGTCAAGTATGGCCTAACACACATAACCTGTCAATTCTGAAATCTGTACCTTGTGACTTGGGTTTTTTTTTTTTTTGCAAGCTGATTTAAACTGAGCCTTGTGTTTTAATAAAAAAAGTTCTTGCTATATCATATAACCATAAAGAACATCCTAAATACCTAAGTATGTACAGTAAAACCATAGCACAGAAAAATTTGTTTGCATTTCAGTCGCTGCCAGTACAGTTGTATAGTCTTTGCTTTCATGTTTATGATAGGGGCATGGACTTCATATCACATAGCAGAGATTAGGTCAGAGACACCATCTGATTCCTTATGCACTCACACCACTAGATTTTTGCCCACTCCTGACAAATCAGAAACTGGATGGTATTTCTCAGTTAATAAAGAGGAGAGATGCTGAAGGGACTTCACCTCTGGCTGATGCTTTACACTTTCCCCAAGAATAAGAAAATAGATGTTTCTGCTTGCTTGTGCTTTGAACAGAACATTAGATGCCAAGACTATGGGAGAGGAAGGAGAGAAGATGAAAGTTGAAACATGATCATGTATACACGTATTACAAGGGAAGCAATTAAGACCTTCAGTAGGTTTTGCAAGTATTTAAGATCTGCAGAAGCGTCCCCACAGCTTGTAACATCCTGCCTTTCCATTGTGGCAATGCCCACTGCTGCTGTACAGTGAAGGGTCTATCTCTGTGTTTTAAAAAAACCTTCTGTAAATGGTTTCTATTCATTCATTAAAAAAAATAACGCTAGGCTGAAATTTATCATGTAATGTATCATTCTTGAAAAAGTATTTTAACTGTTTAAACTTAACATCATGTGCAAACAAGGGAAGAAGACCTTTCACACAGCTATTCCCTACATCTGAATTACCATGTGTGTAGCAATTCACATGCTAAAATTCCTACATAAGCAATCCCTTGCAAAAATGCTGCCCATAGTGTGAGATGTGGCTTTGGAGTGCAATCAGTGCTAAGCGGGGAAAACGTATTTCAAAACGGCAGCATGGCTAACGACTGTGCTGTGACTTCTGTCAGCAAGCTCTCAAAGATTTTTCACTAGGAAGATGTCAGCTGCATATATATTGCTTGTACTGAGTGAATTACGGGAAATATCTCCACAGCAGCTATACTGTTATAGTATGTCTTACCAACTGTATATGTATTTGTGTAATAGATAGTAGATTTCGCCTTCTAATAAGTTTTTGAATATGTATTTGTAGTACAGATTTAATGTCTCTGCAGGTCACATAAGTCTACAAAAAAAGTTTGCCAAATGATACTGGAGTAGTTTTTTGCAACAGCCTTCCATCCCTGGAAGAATAAAAAAATAAATACACTGGACACAGAGATGCTATTTATAAATAGGTCTTCTTGATGTTTTTTCAAGCCCAGCGATAATACATTACCTGATTGAGCCCTTGTGAGATAGTTTAATATAATGCCACAACAGTATTTAGACAGTTTCCTGAATAAAAGAAGACAAACCACGGAGTTATTAAAAATGTACTCTTGCAGTTTTTCCATTGTATTTACTGCCATCATTTTCAGTTTACCCGTGGAGATTTTCTCGAAAGATAATTCATTTTCAGAAGGGTGGAATACCCAAGAGGCAACCTTCTTCTTTAGACTGTTACTCCTGGTAAGGGAGTATTTCCTTTCTTTCATTGTGCTTTTGGATATTTGTATTCCCTTGTTATCGCATGTAAGTTACTGTAAGTAAATGATGAGACTACATGAACAAGCTACTAATTTTTCTGTATCTAATCCATTCTGTAGCATCAGGGCAATGGTTTCCTAATGTTTATTTTTCAGTGATGTGTTTTAACCATTTTTTAATTATTAAAGTGATAGGCTTGCTCCTGCTCTATTCAAGGCACTAATAATGCCCCTAGTAATGCTCATAGTGCAGAACTCAGTCACAGCAGGAGAAATGTTCATTTAACTTTAATTTTCATTTTCTCATTTTCATTCTGTTATCACTAATAATGTTACTTTCAGAGTACTGTCTGTTAGACTGATTTCACTGCTATTTTTTCAGATTCAGTCCTCTAAGCAAATACATAAAAGTTATTAAAGTAGTTATCAGACATAATGCATATTAGTCTGGTAGAAACAAACCAGGTGTGATTAACAGTCTTCATCGCTCTTATTGTGTAAGCATTCCAACAAGATCCTTAGCACTCTGTCATCGCATGTACGGTCTTTGCTTTGGCAAGAGAGATGGAAGCTCTCAGAGATCCCATCCTGGGAAACAACCCCCCAAAAAAGTCTGTGAACGGTTGGATTTATACCCCAAAATCACATTGACTCATCCATTTGTTAACTATCTAAATGTATTCTGTAGTGTTGAACAAGGATACCTCACTTCCCTTCGAGACTAACAACACCAAGGTCTCTTTAAAGATCATTATACGAATGTGCCAGTATCCTAAAATCTTTGGTGTCAAGACATCCTGACTTCACCAGTGGGAGCTTCTGACACTAAATCATCCTTAGTATTTCATCCCCATACACTCCAAATGAATGTACAAAAGCATGACAAAGCTTACTGATAAATTTTCTATGTCCAAAGTCCTACAAAAGTTTCTTGTACAAACTTACAAAGTTCTTCACTAGCCAGGTTTTTCCAGACATAAATTATTTTGATTTGAAATTTCTCATACAGAAGTGTGAACAGTCCTCTTTCCTTATGCTGTACAGAAGAAGTGAGAGTCACTGCATTCATAGTGCAAACACTTTGGCATGTGCATAATTTTACTGTTCTGAGTCATCCCTTTGACTTCTGTAAGATGACTTAAGATAATAAAGTTCAGCATGTACAGAAGCATTTGCTGGACAGGAGCTTATAGTTTCCATAGTCATTTTTTATCCATGTTGCATGTATTAGTTTCTTTTATTGTTTTTTCCCGAAGTTTCATAGATGAGTTAGAAAATGATACTGGGAGGGAGGGCACATTATCCATTCCTCTTCTTCAAGGCAAGATAATCTAGAATTGCATCGTTTCTCAGAGGGGCTTATCTAAAAAGTTCTTAAAAAAAAAATCCAACAATAGTTCTATGTCACCTTGTAAAATCTAAGTACGGTGCTTGATTAACTACCTTAGTGGAATGCAGTAGTTAAGTATGGGACACTGTTATCCTGTTAAGCTTTTTCTTGCTTTTTTTCTTGATGTCCTACAATTTCATACTGAGCTTTCGAACAATAGCATGCTTGGAGCATGTATGTGAGGTGCAGATCTTTCCAGTTTCAAGCAAAAGTAATCTTTAATTTTCCAGTTAGTGTAACATTTGTTGTATTACAATCTGCCTAACACTCCAAGCAACATCTATGCATATTAAAAGTACTCAAAATATATTTAAAAATACAGTTAATACAACATATCATGTAGTCCATATCCATTCCTTCTGTAGATCTCTGAGAGCACGTAGGTAAATTGATGTCTGCTGTTTGTCAGTGCTGTCTCTTTTTATGACTGTTTCCAAGCATCTACAGTATCTTTCCAATTAAGGACATGATGAGTGAATATTACTGACTACTTGGCTACTGATGCACAGTGGATTGTGAAGCTGAACGAAGCCAACTGACAGCAGACTTTTTATTTGTAGATCCTTTTTTCTTCTAGTTGCTGAAGTAATTGAAAAAAAAAAGAACTGCAACTTCAGATCATTGAGACTGCTTTATGTTGGGACAATAAAAGGCGCGGTCCCACAGACAAAGTAAATTTTATATTGGCATCATTGGGAAGTTCTTTGTATTGAGGATCAATCCTGTAGTTTTAATGGTATTGACAGAAGTGAAGGACAGGAAAATGGGATGTCTGCCCTGCTACAAGTTAGACCAAAGCTTGGCCATTTCCCACTATGCATTCTTGCAGTATTGGTCATTGTTCTGCTGTTGTCATGAGACCCCACCCGCAGTACTGCATTCAGCTCTGGGTCCCCCAACATAAGAAGGACACAGACCTATTGAAGCGAGTCCAGAGGAGGGCCACGAAGACGATCAGGGGGCTGGAGCACCCCTGTTATGAGGAAAGGCTGAGAGAGTTGGGGTTGTTCAGCCTGGACAAAAGAAGGCTCCAGGCAGACCTTAGAGCAGCCCTCCAGTACCTGAAGGGAGGCTACAAGAGAGATGGAGAGGGACTTTTTGCAAGGGCATGGAGTGCTAGGAAGACAGGTAATGGTTTTAAACTGAAAGAAGGTAGGTTTAGATGAGATATTAGGAAGAAGTTCTTCATTGTGAGAGTGGTGGGACACTGGGACATGTTGCCCAGAAAAATTGTGGATGCTCCCTCCCTAGACGTGTTCAAGGACAGGTTGGATGGGGCTTTGAGCAACCTGGTCTAGCGGAGGGTGCCACTGCAGATGGCAGGGGGGTTGGAACTAGATGATCTCTAAGGTCCCTTCCAACCCAAACCATTGATTCTATAATTCTATGAACTTGTTCTTCTTTTTGCATCTTTTCCTGTAGCACCTATGAGTCTGGCTGCATCTTCTCTATTATTCCCCTTTTTAGGTAATTGAGGGCAGCTATTAGGTTCCCTCAATGCTCCTCTCTTCTAGGCTAAACCAAGCCAGATCCCTCAGCCTCTCTTTGCACCTCACGTTCTCCAGATCTGTAACCATCTTGGTGGCCCTTCTTGGGATCCTCTCCAGTATCAGCATACTGAGGCCCCACACGTGGACACAGATGCCTCATGCGTGCCTAGCAGAGGGAAGGATTTCTTCCTGGGCCTGCTGGCTACTCTCTTGCTGATGCAGCTCAGTACATGGTTAGCCTTCACTGCTGCAAGGACACACTGCTGACCCGTTTTCAGCTTGTCCTTCACCGGCACTTGTCCTCCAACCAGCTCCACCAGCAAAGCTGGAAAGTCTTGAGCAGTCCCTTGGGAGGCTGCATCCTTCTCCCTTCAGTTTGCAGACACAGTGAAACTGGAGAAAGAAGGAAGGGAACTTGCAGGTGCTTCCTTTGCTCTGTTCTTTGGAGCTGATTTCTGTGTTTTGCCCGAAAGCCTGACTGGTCTTCAGCATATGCTGTGAAGCCTGAACCTGATGATTGTATGGTTGGGGTAAGTAGAAAGTGGGACTACTGTAAATTGAGGCATGATACTTGAAAGAAACATGCCTCTCTCCTTGGGCTGCGGGGCTGAGTGTTTGCTGCTTTTCATTCAGTTTATCTGTACCTCATACGTACAAATGATGCCTGATGCACAGCTGTGGGTGTTAATCAACAACATAAAAAAATAAATACGAGCATAAAACTCTTAAATCCTAGAATTTTATTGTATGTAAATTTGCTGCTGAAAAATACAGTATGGAAAAAAAATACCTATAGCTCATAATGAAAATATTTCTTATTTTATTTATACATGTAAGCAGCACATGATGACAGAGTGCATGGTAAATAGAAAGATAGAGTACTAAAGTTGAATCAAATTTCTGTTAATTTATGAAAATGGGGACGCGATCTTTTGACAGACAAGTTGCTGCAAATGTTTTTGAGCAATATATACACATTTTTCTAAGCAGAACAAATGTAATTGTTTACAGAGCAGTGGTCACTGAAGTAGTTGTACTACACTTTCAGGATCAGTAGCAGGAGGCAGGTAATGCATTAGTTGTGCTTGACGTTTCTCAATAATAAGATTTTACGTTCTGCCTTCTGTGCTTTTACATGAGAGCTTCCTTGCCAGTTTGCCCTCAGTGAGTCCCCAGCCACTTCAGACGCGTGGTGCACGGCGGGCAGCATGGCATTACTGCTTCTGAACTTCTAGCTTCTAGGTCAGTCAGAGTGGATTGAGTGGAATCATTATGCATGTTCCTTCTGCTTTCCTAACAGCTGGAATTACACCTGGAAACCTACTTCATGTACTTTTCGAAGTCTGGTAGGAAAGTACGACTGCGAATAAAAAACCTCTGAGCTTTATGTCCTTCACTAGGTCATTGTAACTCATGTGACTGGGGTCCTCTAGTCCAGAGCTCGGATATTATCACAGCTTTCATCTTGCCCAATGTTTTTTAAAACAAATTGACAGTGGGCTTTTTTCCCCTTAGGTCTCAAGTCACAAGGAAAAATATTTTGGAAATGTAGATCACATTACTGAAGATGGTTTTTACTGGAGTTAAAGGAAATGAGCAGAATTTCTGATAATGCTTTACATTTGCTTTAGATTTTACTGGTGGCTTGCCTCTGTATATCTGCGGCAACGTTTCTCAAAGTTTGACTGCAGTAATGTTTTTGAAAGTTTGACAGCATTACAAAAGTGATGGTCATTCAGACTGAAATGTGTAAACCCAGCAATCTAAAATTAGGATCCTGAATTCATATTTAGGTATTCAGTTAAAAACTGACACATTTACCTTCTGTTGAATTCAGTAGAATTCAGAAAATTATGTGGAAAGACAGTTTATCCTTGGCTACACTTGAAGTTAAACTGAGTTCAGCACCAGTTGTAACTGCTTTATCAGCAGTGGGTAAATTTGCTGGAGTAGACAAGGCTTCCGAGTTTCTGGTTTTTGCTCAATAGGAAGCAAATTTATGAACTTTTTTCATGTTTGAGTGTTATAACTAAATATATTCTTCTGTGTCTCCCAGATGGTTTTTGGAAGGCAGGAAAGATTTAGCAGTCTTAGCAAAAAACCCCATGATCATTCTGGAAACATTTCACAATCCCCTTTCCGTGTCAAGATTTTGTGCTCTACAGAAATAAATTAAGCAGTATTTTGGGGCTCAGCGCATCCACCGTCCAGCTGTTGCAGATTTTATGATAAACTGCAGTTCATGCTTTTGGGTAGAGAGGGACACAGTAAGTTGCTGACTGGACTCTGCAGGGTGAAGGTGCTCAGAAAGGATGGGCAGGATCCCTTTGCTGCTCCCTCCTTCCCTTCCGACAGAGGAGAACAACATGAGCTAATGGCGCATTTCTCACCTTCGCTGCTGTCTCCTGTTTACATTAGTGGCACTGTGCCCAGCAGTGCCAACTGGTGAAGCGGTGCATTCATGCTGGCCCCGCTACCATCCAGAGGCAAAAGGAAGAGTGCAGAGGGTTGTCCAATTGCTTTGTGTTTGAGCTCATCCCTGCAGTAACGTCCCTGCGTAACAGGTGGGCTGAGCTTTGGCAGCACGGGCTTGGCTTGATGTGTCATTTTTCTTGTGTTTGTTTCCACTTGTTTGGGAGGAATCGGTTTTTGCCTTGGCTATACTTGCCTCCAAGAAAACTTCTTTACTGCTTTCTTTCTTGCCATTTCATTTGCTCTATGGTGCTTCAGGGTGACTAGTGATAAACTTCTCTTTGGCCCTTGGATTCAAGATTTTCTCGTGGCTGTGGCTTTATAGATGTACACGGACTGGAGCTCTGGGCTGAGGTCGTACCTTGCTTGATTTACCAGCTGTTACTACTTAAACAGCCAGGATGCCCTCATCTAATACCATCTCTCTTCACAGTGACTTTCCCTGAGGTTCTGCTGTTTGGTTTTCTTTGAAGTCCTGAATTGAATAGCATTGTGGCTCAGAAAGTATGAGCTGTTCCTATCCCTTTAACCAGGTGTGATTATCTGGAATTAAAATAAAACCAGACCTTTGTTCAAGGTCAGTTGCTGTGGTTATCGAATCAGCTTCCTGGTTACCATTGCGAAGACAATCCTAGAGTTCTGCCTTTTGGGTGGGGGTGGGTCCGATTAATAGGATTGCTTATATCAGAGTATGTTGTCTTATCCAACAGTGAACATTCGAAAGCAAATGGCAATGTTAAAAAAGAAGTCTAGAAAAACAACTGTTAAGGCCTATGCCTTGTGAAGGCTTGATTGATGTTAATAATTAAAATAATTTGTCAGTTTTGATAATGAGAATCTTTAATCCCAAATCCCGTACTCCTTTGAAATAGCAGTAAGCAGGATCCTTTCCACATAACGTGCTTTGGGAATTCGGCCCTCGCAGGTAGTAAGTGATTAGGGTAGCTCTTCAGATTTGTGTTACAAAATGCAGTTTTGACTAAAAACACCCTCCCCAAACCCACACATTTACAAGTTTCTTATGAAAAGGAAATAATTTATATACATTATCTGGGAAGGTTTTTGATCTGTTTGCACTGAAGATGTACTGTTCCCCACAGAGTAACTGGAGATAAATTAAGGAGCTGTACAAAGATTTCTGCTGTTTGCATCGCCATTGCCACTGCCATGGCAGAAAAGTTGTTCCCAGACCAACAGCAGTTGCACGTGGTTGTGGCTGATTCCCATCTGCAGTAGGGCCTATGAGACAAAATGCACAGCGCTGAAAAGCAATATTCAGCCAAAGGAAAAACAGTGTAGTCCCTTCGCTCTCCCTGCTGGGTTGATGTCCTCCAGTTGCCATACATAGGCAATTAAGGATATATATAAATGCTTCTAACATGGAGCATCTTTTCCATTTCTTCATTTTACTTAGAAAAGAATGTTGCACTTGCAAGCCAGTTGTACACTGTGATACTGCCAGGAGCTACAGCGATTTCCAGGGCTGGGGTTTCACGCTGGCACCTGCTTGTTCAGTCCTAATCTTTCAGGTCATGATGAGAGATGCTGCCACCTCCTCTCCCCTGGGAAAACCAAGAAACAGCCTTGCTTTAGCAACTCTGCCTTTGGCTGTGCTTTTGGTAGTGACACACAGGACCATGATTTACAGCAAACAGGGAGTTGTGCTGCTTCCCAGTGATCTCTCAGGGGTGTCGTATGAGGAAATTATTTCACTGCAGGCTTGACCCCAAAATCCTTGGGGAAAGAGAGCAAAGAGAGCAAGTATACAGGACCCGGAGGATGAGGCTATACTCTAATTTGTGTGCTTTCTGGTTGATTTTGGTGATGGGCAGGACTTGGGCCAAATCCTTCTCAGCAGTCCTCCTCTGGCTATGTCACCATCTCGTTCGTCGTGAGCTCGGTTTTCAGGAGCTCAGGAGCTTGGCAAGCGGCCATGCGTGTATGTGGCGTACCTGTCACATTTGGAGTGTGTGATATTCTTCATGTGACATGGCAACTGGAAGTAAAGGGAAATACTGCCCCAAGGAAAAAAGTGAAAAAGAAACATATCCTCATAGACCTGGTGAAAGCAAGAACCGGAGTCTTCCACTGGTCTTGTTATCACCCCGTTTTTTAGGACAAGAAAATACTAATTTATCTAGAGAAAATAACCTTTCTGTGTCACTTGACTTGCCATTTAAAAAGCTTTTAAACAAGCAAACATGACGTAAACCTGATCTTGAAATATTCTTTGAAACTGTAAAGTGAAAAAGTTTAATTTAGAAAATTTTGAAGCTAAATATGGCAGATGCTTAAAATCTGTTTTATTTATAATAATTCTCATAAAATTAATTTGATAAGCAGCATAATATTAATAATTTGGATTAACTAAGACCTGTCTTACCAGCAATTAAAATGTAAAATATAACTGAAAAACTTTGCTTTGGCATATGAGAACTCTCATTCCTTACCATTAGCTATTCTATATCCAGTTTTTATATCTATACTTACATAGATATAAAATAGGTAATCATGTAAACAATAAAAAGATTAAAATTTATTGACTATAAAGGCATTAAAACCACTAAAACACTAAAATTCTGGAAATGCTACAGAATCACACTCACAAAAAGCCTCTAAAATTTTCAGATTATTTTAGTTCTACAAGTGAATAAGAGCTGCCTTCCTGTCATTTGCCAGTGTCTAAAAATTTGCTCCACCATTTCTCTTCTCTGCCTAATTGCTTGTCAGGCAGAAAGTTGTCTATCTATCTGAAGTACTGTCCTCTTCATGAGATACAGCAACATTTCCGTAGCATATGCCAACGATGAGATTATGCTGTAATTTCCCCAAACAGCTGGGTCTGCTTTGTATGAATAGAAGCCATTGGGGATTGTATCCAAATCTTAGTTCTCAGCTTTCCAAATCACATTAACAAAATTATCACACACCTGGGTGAGGGCTTCTCCACCACTTTTAATTAATTGCAATTGTATGTTAACCACTCCAAGCATTTTATTGGCTTTTTTAAAATGTCCTAGTATCAGCTTTCAACTTCCAACACTGTTGGAATAAGTTCTTCATAATGATTTGGGCTTCTCAAGAAGATATTTGGGCCTTCTTCCCTTCCAGCACTGTATTTTTTTCATCTGTGCAGCTCGTGTGTGCACCCCTGGCATTAGCTGAGGTGGTATATCTTCTCCCAGAGAGGTGCTCAGCCAGGCTGTGGCTGGTTTGCCAGCCCTCCCCGCAGCGTTTCTTGGGACAGCTGTGCATATCAGGAGGCTGGTGTTCATGCCAGTTTTCTGTAGTAACTGTAAGAACGGCATCTGTTTCCCGCCTCAAACAAATATATTTCCGATGTACTTTCATCCGTCTTCCTCCATCTCTGCATGGGTTGGAGCATCTTCCCTCTGGGCCGAGATTTCTTTCTTGGGGACTGTTTTCGCAGGAGTTTATCTGTGGGTGCTGTAACGCAGTCCAAGATCTTCATCCTGTTGTGGTCTGTGCCGCTGGTGTGGAGGGCAGCAGAACTGGAGCTTTTGCTCAGCTCTTGTCCTGGGTGCTGCAGGGATTTGTGAACTTGGAGCTCATGACCAGGATAGCCTCTGAGCGTGATTACTGGAGGCTTCTCACTTCGTGCTTGCAACCGACTTGTGATCAGGCAGTTGTGGCTACCTTCTGGGGGAATAAACACCCCATCACACCTCTTGGCCTCCTCTCTGAGTCACAACAACGTGGGCCGGTGTGCAGGTCCCCATGAGGGGTTGTGGAGTCTCCTTCTCTGGAGATATTCAAAACCCGCCTGGCCGCATTCCTGTGCAACCTGCTCTAGGCTAACCTGCTTTAGCAGGGGGGTTGGACTAGATGATCTCTAGAGGTCCCTTCCAACCCCTGCCATTCTATGATTCTGTGAGCGGACGGAAACATGACCCTCGCCTCTGGGGAGCGCAACTCACTACCCCACCAGGCTGAGAGCATTTACCTTGCAGGAGAGGGCAGCCAGTGGCTGGCGTATGGCTGTTTGCAAGCTACTGGCTCTGCCCCTTCCATTTTCAAACCCATTGCTTTTTTCTAACGGTAGTAGCAAGAGGTACAGGTTCGGTGGCAGATGGTTAATAAGGTGTGTTGATGTCACTAAAGAGGGCATCTAAAGAGTTAGGAGGTTCACATCTCTGTCATCTCAGAGCCTCTGCACTCTGCAGGGAGTGACTTTAGGTGTGTGCATGTCAGCCAATGTCAGCTTGGAAAGGTGAGCAATAAAAAATAGAGAGGATGAGTCAGCAAAATCCAGGTGATTCTGTGTGATTCCAAAGAGCATGGTGAAAATGAGCCTAGACAGTGGCACATGAACTACCCTGCTGAAAATCCAAGCCAAAACTTCTTAAATAGAAGCTTTCTATAGAAGAATAAGTCTTCTAGGGTCCCAACTGTAACACAAAACCATACATCTTACTCTCAAATGTGTCTATCGCAGTATATAAGTCTATTAAGTTGATTGAACCAAAACTGAAAGCTTGTGTTCCTTAACAGCAAAAATTGGATTAATGAGACGTTAGTTGACATAGATGCTTGATTATATTTTTATATTAATTTAGCAGGAGTCCTGGGCTGTCAGTATGTTCTATAGCAGAATGCCATCTTCTATTACTTTCAAACATAGAATAATTATTCTGCCTATTCATTGTGGTGGCAACTGTACAAAGAATTACAAAGTTAAACCACCAACATTTTGCAGAAGAAGAAAATTTTTTTTAGGTAATTGTATGGATGCTGTTTCTAAGATGTAATGGGTTCTTCAAGCCTGTAACATTCTTAATATGAGACTGGATGTCACCAGAAGAGACAGACTTGGAAGATCAGGTAGATAGGGTCCATCCTGGAAGGTGTTAGCACAGAATGAACGACCTTTCCAAGGTGCCCGTCCCTCACTGACTCTGGAGGAAGCATAGGAGTGCTAACACTGCCTGAGATTAATCTTTGCCTAAACAGTGTTTTATTGTGCCTTCTCTTAAAAGCAGTGTAATTACACATACATTTGAAATCCTTATCTCTGGCCAGCATTGGCTGCTTCAAGAGGTTAATCTCAACCGGCAGCATACTGAGGTTCTGCAATACCCTGTATGTGAGAGCAGACAGATCTTTCTTGACTCTCATGTTGATCAATTTTTACCAGCAACATTAAACCAAATTATTTGGTCTGGTCTCTGAAGCATACCAGCATGGCCTGTCTCACATGCTGTGTATGAAGATGCTTTGAATGAATACAGTTATTTCCATTATGTCTTTTTCAAAACTGTCTTAATTTGCAGTGCTAGCAATCATACTGGGGGCAGTGTAAGCAAGAGGAACCAACGATGTCTTAGCACCATGTTTATAATCCTAAACGCCTTAATTAACTTTTTTCTAAGCCCATGGAAGAGATTTAAAGAGGAAAATAAGTGGCAAATTAATGTATTGCTCTGTTTGTACATTTGAAATGTGTGCAGCCTGATATGGTACTTAGAGATTAACTTATTTCATCACCATCACTTACCAATTTATTTTTATATGTACTGCCATAGCACCCAGAGGTTCAGTATCTCTGGGAGCACAAGGCAGGGAAGGAGCAACTGGTGGGACGGAGGAGCTGTGAATGAAAGAATGAAGTTGAACCTGGGAAAAAAAAAGGGATTGGGTGAGGGAAAGTATTTTAGTTTTTTTGTCTTTGTTCCTCACTATCCAACTCTGTTTTAATTGGCAATAAATTAAATTGATTTTCCCCAAGTCAAGTCTGTTTTGCCTGTGATGGTACTTGATAAGCGATCTTCCTGTCTTTATCTCGACCCGTGAGCTTTTTCATCTTGTTTTCTCCCCTTGTCCAGTTGAGAAAGGAAAGTGAAAGAGTGACTGGGTGGGTATCTGGCAGCCAGCCATAGTCAAACCAACACAATTTGTTGAAGTTCTGGGCCATTGGGTGACACTTTTGCTGAAACAGTCCAAGGTAGTACAAGAAAGATGAGGATGAGCCGCTCCATCTTTTTCTCAGTTCCCTGAAGCTTCCTTACTGCGCTTTCTCTTAAATTTGCCTTACTTCATAGGAGAGGTGTTCCAGCCTCTGATCATTTTCATGGCCCTCACTTTTGATACTACTGAGTGTTGCCAGTTGCCAGCTGAGGGAGAAACCGGCCTCAGCTCTCTCTGGAGCCCATCAATGCCCCTTCCTACCTCATCAAACAGAGAACAACAGACATGTTTTGCCCAGCGAAGAGCATTTGGAGTTCAGCTTTCCTGTTGAATATGTAAATTCTGGTATTGTCATTTTTTGGGGAAAAGAAGAACAAACAGAAATGAACCAAAAAAATTTCATAATGCATATGTTTAATTTAATAAGTNCATTTTTTGGGGAAAAGAAGAACAAACAGAAATGAATCAAAAAAATTTCATAATGCATATGTTTAATTTAATAAGTATTCAATTCTTTTTTCTCTGGGAACAAGAACAGAACACAGAAGTAGTTTAAAAGTCTTGCATTACAATGCTTTGCAAATGAGATCTATAATAACACAATTCTGTGGTGTAGAAGTGAAATTCCTAATACTGTGTTCTATTTCATGAATTAATTTAATTAGTTATTGTTTGCTGAAGAGCTGGAACTATGCCAGGAACCTAAATCCAGACTCAGCCAACATGTGTGTGCATTGTATAAAGAAACTGAATTGAGCTCAGAGCCAGATGTTGTGAGCAGAGCTGAACTAAGTGAGAAGGCTGGGAGGACCTGCTCGTAGCAAATGTTAGAAACACCAGCCCAGACTTGCACCCAGATGCTGTAGACAGAGCAGTGGACTTAATCAGTACTTCTAATTAGTGTCTGGGTGAGCCCCTGATTAGAAACCCAGCACAGCTGGGAGCATTGCAGGTGCTTTGAATTCTACCTTCTGGGAACTGTGGAGCATGTTCCGATTTCCAGTGTCTATATTTCCTTATGATGAAGGGTATGAATATACAGGGTACAAGAAATAACTGAGAGAGTGAATTTAGGCATGGCATAGACAGAAATTTTCCCTTCATCTTGTTGGACGTGATAGAGGACAAAATCTGGCCTCCCAAAGCCACAGGTGGGAGCGAGTCAAGTGGAGCAGCACCGTATTGGTACTGGTGTATAACCCTCTATATTTGAACAGATACATATGCAGCTGTCTCAGAAAACCACAATTTTTCTTTGCAGGCCTCCAGCCATAATTTTTGCTTTCTTGACATCTATAGATCTGGCTAAGAAATGTCAAAGGGGATGGGGTGTCAGCACAAGTATGGCAGTGATTTGTACAAAGCAAGGTCAGAAATCCATAAACATCCCCTAATGGAGCTGGAATTTTATTATTTACAGTTTGTCTATACAGCGATGCTTTAAATGCATCAGTAGCTACCCTTCATATGATAAAGACATCGTTAGAGCAATATAAAAGTGCTTAGACCCTCAATGTGGGATCCCATCCTCACCTAGCTATTTATGTCCATTTTTGGTTGTAAATCTATGTGGCTTAAAACCAGCAGCAGCCACTCTTCTAACCAAGACAGTTATAACTGTGTAACTTCTCAAGTCAGAGATCTGTGCTACACGAAGAATCTTTACTGGGAGCAAAGCTGTGATTGAAACAGCATCTGAAGTGTTTGAAAGCACTCTGTCCTGGGGGTGCGTCTGGGAGTGCTGTTCATTTTAACTTTGGTTTAGTTAGCACGATCCCTCACATCAGTGTAACATTGTGTGGTTTTTTTTTTGTTTTTTCGTAGACTGGCTGGATTAACTGGCTCTCATTCAGAGGGAACTTCACAGATCTATTCTGCTTTCGTTGAACCTCTCTACTGCACTTCATAAAGATTTCCAAAGTCTGGAGGCTGCACAAAAGACAACTGAGCAGGCCACAAAAATGTGACACTGACAAGAGACTCCAAGCATTCTGACGAGGAGTTTTCTACTGATTGGTTTATGGTTTAAATGTATAACCGAAGCATGCGTAACGGTTAGCCTGTAAGGGAAAGAAAGCTTTCTGATTAATTAGGACTACCAAAAAAGCAGTCACCTGAAGCTTCAAAATGAGTGCTCCGTTAATCCCAAGCAAGTCATGTTATGCCCAGCTTCAGGACAACAGCAGCGAAATAAAAAATAATAATGAAAGCATAGCGAGTGTGGGGGATACCAATGCCAACCAAATTGTGACAAAAGTTGGAACCACTGAAGGGCATGTTAAGAAACATGATTTGACAGATGAGAGTGGGAACATACATTCTGGAGGATCAGAGAAAGTTACTCATCTGAATACAGAGAGGAATAAACTTCTGACCTTCAAAGACTCTTGGACCTGTCACACCAGTGTACAGGAAAGCAAGCTGCCCTGCACCACGAGCAGGGAAATGGGGAAAGACTGTAGGACCAGCGAAGCTAAGGATGTATCAAGGCATATCAGGATTAGCCGAGGACAAAGTCTGTCCAATTTAAAAAGTAGCACAAATGATGCCAACCTGGAGGTTGTTTCCAAAGGTGATGTTGACTTAACGCAGAACTTTTCTAAGGGTAAAATGCCCAGGACTGTGGAAATGGAGAAAATAAAGAGGCTTTCTTTGGGAAGACCAAGTAAATTCCCTCCTCAATCCGAAACATTTGCAAAAGACTCTGTTGGCCGTGTGTCGTGTAAACGTCTACTTTCTGCGTCATTGGACTCCATCGACAGGTCACACCATTTGATAGGAAATACAGAGAAATCACAAAAAACATCCACGGATCATTTTCTTGGGGTGGTGTTTCATCCACTTGACAATACCTCAGAGGAAAATATTGTATTTTATTCCAAACCATCTACCTCAGGGAACAAGAACATAAGTAAACTAGAAAATGTACCAAATGTTAATGTTGAAAGCACACTGCATACTTCTCATTCTCAACATTCAGCTGTTAAGCCCAATGAAATTGCTAGTAAATCAGAAGCACAATTAGGTCAGGGTGATAAAAGTAAAAAACTGGAGCTTAAGACCGCACCATCTCTACAATCTAAAAATACGTGTCAACAAAAGATTGAGAGGATTATGCTGGTAGAGTTCCTGGAATGTCAAAAAGATGAAAATACAGCAGTGCAGGAACAGAAAGGCTCTGGGTCTGATGCTTCAAAATTTCAAGCATCCCATTTTCAAGACACCTGTAATAAAGTAGAGGATCCATTGTCAAGCCAGGTGGTAACCTTTCCTGATGACAAATTGCCAAGTGATAACGTCACCATTGGTGGGGAAGGAAGAGGAAGCAATGACAGCGACAACAGGGCAACTAGCCAGGTTGATGAGGAATATTTTGCTGACAAAGAAGTGGAAACAATATTCCCACTCAACTGCAGTAGTAAATCCAGTGGCAAAGTGACACCTCGCAAAAATGAAAATTTACACGAAGTTGACGCGGGTTGCGCTGAAACAGTTGGCGAACAGATCTCTTTTATACATAACATTAATCTACCTGACAGCAAACCCTCGAAAGTTAATGAGAATAACCTGATGCTCGTCAAAGGAAGCACTGAGGATGCTGCTGTGCCTGCTTCTGATCTCTCAGATCAGCATGGAACTCACAGTGCAGAGACAGCATTAAACCAACAACCTGACAACCACGACAATGATGCGGAAACCTCAAGCTTTTCAGTTCCAAGTAAAAAGACAGCTAATGTGCAGAAACATCCTCCAGACGAAGCACCAGAGATCTGTAAGGTTTCAGCAAAGGCTGATGCGTTTTTATGTGTCCCAACTCCCGTGCGGCCGGTGGCAACGCTGAATGTTAATAGTCAGCCCTCACTATCAAACAGTAATTTGAAGGACCTTTATGCATTTCATGTTGACAAACTGTCACCCTCCTCAGTCCTACCTCCCATTGACAGTGAGCAGTTGTTAAACATATCCCCTAAAGTGCCTATCAAGACTGCTTGCAGCAGTGCCATCCCAAAACCTATCCTGGTCCACTCCAAGGGCTCCCTTGCAGATAAGGCAGATGTGGACAGTGACTGCAGTGAAAAGCTGGAAGAAAGCATCGAGGTGAAACCTGCCATACCCAGACCCAAACCCGTCAGACCTAAAATCATCACATACATTAGAAGAAACCCTCGGTCGATAGAGCAGCTCGACCCTTCGTTTGCACCAGCAGGGCTGCCCTTCGGCACCCCTGCGTGTGGCATGCACATCTCTACAGAGCAGAAGGTGTCTAATGAAGGGGAGGCAAAACCCCCCAACATCCTGTATGACAAACTTAAACCCGACCTCCAGAAGCCAAAACTCTTCAGTTCTGGACTGGTGGTGTCGGGAATTAGGCCCCCAGGCCATCACTTTGGTCCGATGAGCGAGAAGTTTCTGCAGGAGGTAAGGAGGGAGCTTTGGTGATCATTTGCTTAATTGTTGCTGCCAAAAATTAGTTCTCAAACCTCAAATGAAAAATAAATCCTAAATCAAGGCAATTTGTGATCATTAGAAATGAACTTACTTAACCGTTTCTGGCACTGACCCTCTTGCGTTATCTGATCTGTGACTGGAAGTTGTCACTGTGCTCCTGCAATGTTTCCCAGCAAACCGATCACTTGCTAGTAGTATAAATAGGGATGTTTAGAAAGGAAAAGACCTGCTGTTTGAATTTATCCATAAATGGAATTTCTTTTTTTTTTCCCCAAAAGAATAGCTTTGGGAAATGATTGTAATTTACCCACAGAGACTTTTCCTCCTTAATGGGAAAGTTCACAGATTTTTGCAGACAGACCGCTAAAGGTCTAAACTAATTCCCTTCTGTTTAGCTGTACTGAAACCCAAGAACCACCAGAGCTCTCATTAGATTATGTATATCATACAGGAAAAGGTTTACTTTTGACTCATTTTAATGCTGTGTGTTATGTTGACCTGCACCTCAAATAACAAATCTCCTTTTCCTGGAAAGCCTTCCCTAGCAGCCAAAAGGTGATGGAAGTATCTCTGGCCAGTTCTGGCTCCTGAGATCTCATTGTGTTTCCACCTTGATAAGTGGGACAGGAGTCTTGGTTCCCTGAAATGCCTGCTGGGAGGTGAGCATGGTGGAGGAAGGTTGACCTTGCTTGGAAGGTGGAGAAAGGACAGGGAAGAAGGAGCTACATTTGGGTCTGTGATGTGCTCTTGCATCCACTGTTTTGGGACCTATGGTAACTCAGCCAAGCTTTATTATGTAAATACTGAAGATAACACAATCTTATTTAATTTGAACCAGCCTTTTTTTTTAAAAGAATAAGTTTTTTTCTGTGTGTCTCATGGTGTTATTGAAGCTATTTTGATACTTGCCTCATTCTACATACAGTATTTATCCAAGGAACAGCATTGAAATAACAAATTTGGTGACACTGTTGACAATCACTAGTTGGCAAATACCCAAATTAAGATGTCATGTGTGAGTGTAGATTGGCCCTTATGGCATGTTAACAGCAATGCAGTGAAGTGATTATGGATTATAGTTTTCCACCATCTCATCCCAAATGCAGAAAGGACAGTGCTCGCTACCCTTTCCCCTCTGCTTTCAGTTTCCAGCTCTGTCCTTTATTTTTTGCATCCAGAGGAGGAATTATTAAAGTCATTGTGAGCTTGTCTATGCCAGCCATTATTAGGGTATCTTCACAATTATCTTGTAAGGTGAGGGAAAATTACAAGGTTATTACCATTTAATGTATGGCGACATAAACTAAAGCCAAAATAACCTAGACTGTGCAGCCATTTGGCTGTATAGGGTGGCAGCACCCTCTGAAGGCCATAGGTGTCTATGGCCTATACAACTGGCGTTCAGATAATCAAGTAGGATCAGCAGACAGATCTGGGAGCAAAGAACCTATTTCTGTGCACTGTTGAGGACCGTTCTTAACATGAGAAGGACTCAGGTTGTGGCAAGTCTGCAGTATGATTTACTCTAGACTAGGGTTAGAAGGAGGACACTTATGGGCTGGAGAAGATCCAAAGCATCCTCCACAACTTTTCTAAGAAATATGACTTGGGTGGGTATTTCAATGAGGGAAGGTTTGAACCCAAGCAAGCTGTTTCTTCAAAGAAGCTGGATTGCCTGGAGGAGGGGCTGGGAAGGGAAAGTCAATGTTGTTGTTGTTTGTGTTATGAGTTTGCGTTAGCCCAGGAGTCAGGAGCTGATAGCAGAGGCCAGTATTTGCTTTCTTGGGCTGCCACCCTAAAAGCGATTACCTTATCTCCTGCTAGTTGGAGGAATGAAAAGGGGACTGATTTGGCTTCGGTATGGATCAAGAGAAAGGAAAATAATTGATCCATGGAAGTGGACAGATGCTTAGAACAGCACCTGTGCACATGGCACGTGGTTCGTGGGTTCATGGCAGCTGACTGATGTATAATCTGCAAGAAACCTGTTAGGATGGATTGAGATAGATCAAAATCATTCTGGTGAAGGGACAGTGTTGAAGACTCAGATTTTGGAGACAAGGAAATGCTGGAGCAGGGTGGCTACTCTCTTTGTGACAGAAAAAAATCCCAGATTGCCCTATTTCACACATTCAGTTTGGGCTTTGGAGAGCTTTGGTTAGCATTTTATAGCTCTTTACATAGCAATGATAGGGAGTGTTAATAGCTGCTGTCAATCAGACCTGTAATCTCTAAGCACCCTTCAGCTAGCTAAATTGTAGGAACAATTAAATACTCCTCTGAATGCCCTGAACTAGTAAAAATAGGAAGGTGCTGTCTTGGACAGGAGACTCAAAGGCAGGGCCTGGAGACCTCTCTGGGGAAGGCTGAAGGGCTCCCTCCATGCAGTGGGGAACCTGCAGTGATGCTTTAGTTGCCTGTGCTTAAGATCTTGTAGGGCAGCTCAGACAAAAATCCCAGCTCAGGCATGAAGGCAGTCCCACTGTGCTTACAGACTGCGTCCATAATGGAATTGAATTAAGGTTAAATGAGCAGCCTTGTCTGTGGCATTGGCAGCTCCTCGAGTGCTTTTCTTTGGAACCTCAGCATGGTGTGGAAGTAGATCTTTCATGCCTTTGTCCAAAAAAAAAAAAAAGTAGAAAACCCCTCTAAGTGAAATGCTGAAAAACCCCAGTCATTGTCCAGGCAGATTGCTGCTGTCCACATGCTTCATCACAATGATGTGGGCTCCCCATCTCAAAGTGGACCTCAGCCTCTTCTAGTCAGCACCAGTGGGAGTTTACGGCCACTTTGTGTTCACAGTAACATCTATGGGAATTAACAAAACAAGCCGTGGGACCCAAAGGCTATAGCCATGCTGGTGAACTGAACAGTGGGAAGGCACAGCCTCTAACGCTCACGTGAGGTTATCCGTACTGCTGAACTGGGGACACACTCCTCAGCTCAGTGTCTGCCTCTGCCCGTGTGCGCTCACCCAGAGGCTGTTCCCAAGGACCCGTATGGATGAGACCAGCCCGGTATGCAGGGTGAGAGTTTGCCTGTGTGGATATTGTCCGTGCCTTGTCAGAGAGTGGTTCTTGGTTCACTTTATTCACTATTTTATGGCTGCTGCCAAGAGCCCTGGTTCTGGTGGGTGTCTGTAAGGAGGTCTGCTGATCACCAGCTCTCCTGCCTACCTCCCCAAGGCCGCATCTGCTCCCTTCAATGCCCTCCTTCAGTCCGTTCCCCAGGACAGACATCTTTCTGCTCCGGAGAGCATGAACTAAAATCTGTTGAAATGGGAGGCCTGTATGGGAAAAAGAGGTAGAGGGAGTTGTTTTATACATAGTCAAACCAGCAATATTTCCCCCTAATCTCTTTCTCTCAACTGCCTGAACCGATGTTGCCACCTCTTTTCCCAAACAGTTGCCTGAAGCAGGTACTTGACAAGAAAATTATTGCTTCAGGCATTAATGTTTGATGATGTTATAAACGAAGTATCATGGAAGTGTTGGGCATCCTTATCTGCTGGCCATGCTGCCAGCTCTGCTTGGGATTACCCAGCTTTCGGAAATTCCTGTAAACTCCAAGTATTTGCTGCAGACCTTCCAGCTCTTTCTAACAAATGCATTAAATGAGGTGAGTGGGGAAGGAGCTGACAGCCATATGCAATAAAACTCTGAGTGGAGCTTCTTTTTAGTTGGTAGGCTGCAACAGACCTTTCGTTTAAAAGTCCCTCATACAAAAATCTAGTACAGGATGCTAACAAGTCTCATATTAATCCAAATCTTTCTGAAGATCTTTAAAATGGCCTTTTAATTAATAATTGCACATGATTCTATTGAGATGAGTTGAGTTATACACTTCATGAATTCATCATTAAATAGAAAGCAAAAAGGAGTGTGTCTTCATAGCGAGTTTATGTCCTCCAAAACTGGGCTCTTCAAGAGATGGTTGGGTAAATCTTTCTCACTTCTCTCAGCTTGAGAAGGTATTTTATGCTTGTGATTTATTGTTTTTGTGTGCATGTTTGTTGTTCTTCTAAGTTATTCATAACATACTCTCAATAAAGAAAAAAATGAGGTGACAAGGTTTGGCTAAGCTGACCCAGTTTGTAAAAAATGCATGGTTTCTATATTTAAATATTTTCTCTCTTCCTTATGCTGAATTACTTGGCATTGGTATGTTCACTGCCAGTTAAATATTAAATGATAGGAAGCTTATAGTGAAATCTGATTGAAATAAATGCATCAGGGAGAGAAAACATAACTGAATCTTATTCAGGAAAACAATCTCATATCCAGAAGTTGAAAATAGGAACAACTCCTGCAGTCCAAGCCTAGAGAATCATCTAGTAAAAACTTGCATCCTAACTTGTAGAAATAGGTCATAGGAGTATAATAAAAAAGGAAACGGGAAGATGTAATGGTAGGAAATAGGACTGCAAACAAAGGAAAAAATAGAGAGCAAAAAATATTACGCTCAGTGCTTGTTACATCTGTCCTCCTAGTTCCTGTGCAAAGGCCTCGAAGATTCTATATTTAATAGTTTAAGGCCAATCTTGTCTCTTTTAGCATATTAAAGATTTGCTAAATTAGGATTAAAGCTCTTGAAGCAGCTAGGATCAAAGCTTTTATAGTGCATGTTGAAGTGCATATTCTAAATGCTTATAATTGCTAAATAGAAATTGATTTGGCGTATTATATGCATCATAACTTACAACACAGTTAATTAATTGGCAGTTACATTTCTTCCTAGGTAGCCTATGGCACTTTCTTGATTAATTTTTAAACAAATTTAGTTCAGATTTCCTATTTCCTGAGCCTTTTTTTTTTTCCTCTGGCCTAAATAGGAATCACTGAAAAAATACCCATGGTTTGTTTCTAAAGTATGATGATTTTACATTTTATAAGAAAACTATAAAGAAGTTGGACTCTACCTTGAAGAGCAAACGGTTGTTTGCAAATGAGAGAGATGAAAGCTACTGACATCGCTCTGTGCCCTTGTCGTGAGTCACAAAGCAGCACTGCAAGGTGGGAGTCAGAGCCCAGCTTGAGTGTAGAAAAATGCAATGGCTGAATTGGGGAACTACGTCATTCTCCGACTGCGAGTTCTGTGGTAACAGCCAGTTTGCTGAAAGCGTTTCCAGCTTGGGAGTTACTGTGCTGCCCTCCTAGTATACACACATTAAAATACTGAGATATTTGTCATTGATTTTAACAAAGCATCATCTATTTTATGATAAACAATGAATGTTTCACATCTACAAATTTGCTTTTTTTCTCCAGTTCAAATGGGCAGCTGGGTTTTATAGCTCTGATTTATAATATTCAACATATTCAACATACTCAACATGTAACGTACAGAAATGTGCCCACCTCCACAATCAGGACTCTTTTTAGGAACTTCAGGGGCACAGATTACAATGAACATTTTGCAGTAAGAACATGTAGCAGTTTTTTATCTCACAGAAATGATTTGACAATACAATTTCTCGGATAAAATCAACTTAAAATACCTTCAGCTTGATTTTTAACTAAGTTAAAACTGACTTTCTCCAAAAGTGTGTCTCAGTAAGAATATTTTAAATAACTTCTAATAAAATTTCTGCTTACACACTCTCTTGGTGTATCTACCTCTGTAAATAATATTGCATTTTGAGAATTAAAAAAACCCTTAATTTTCACTAATTGAAGATCTTCCATTTGTCTGCTTTCTTTTTGGTAAGAGATCAATTCTTTATTTGAGTTTCGTTGGGTTTTGAGACTGTAATGCATGTATTTCTGGAGAGCAGTTCATATGGTAAGACAATCACTTTTTGAAAGGGATGATCAGTCTGCGGTGCTCTGAAGCCCCGATTCACAAGGAGGGAAAATTAGCCTTTATAAGCAATTTAGAGCTCCATGTTCTCTAGATTTATTGCTTCATTGCATAGTTTCTCTGTTCATGATTTTTCTGTAGGTTGGGGAAAGGCCTGCAAAAGATGAATTTTGCCCTCCACCGTATACTCACTACGAGGTCCCACCAAGTTTTTATCGATCCGCCATGATACTCAAGCCACAGTTAGGACTGGGTGCAGTGACCAGGTTACCATCTGCGAAAAGCAGGATTCTCATTGCAAGTCAAAGATCCTCAGGTAGCTTTCTCCATCAGCAAGGAGAAATAACGAGCGCTCCCAGCCTCTATCATCCTGATGCTTCAGGTAAAGTATGAACTTTCTTTCCTTTCCTTTGAGCGTAGTCACCAATAAGATTGTAATATCACAAAGCGAGCGACATCTTAACCCGATGCTACAAAGTTCCAGCAGCACTCTTTGAGGTGTGTCTTTTTACGCTGAGGCAAAGCCGACTAGAGAGTCTGGAACATGCACAAAGGTTGTTTAACAGGTCATTGACAAAGGAGGAGAATAAATATCAGTAATAATTTTTGTTGTGCTCTATTTATTTCTTCCTTCTCTTTGTAAATGCCTGAAAAATCCTTGCTTTTGTCCTGCGGAAGATAATGGGACATTTTCCTCCATCAGATTGAACATCCTCCGTTGTTCAGTCTGAATGTGACGTTCCCCACCATGTTGTGCTCTGAAAGCCTGGGCAGTGTTCAGATGTGCCAGCAGAGACCTTGATTCTCTAAAGCCCTGGCATACACCTCTTTGAAGACGACATTTCTAATACCTTTTACTTCCCAGCTACTGCCCAGCAGAATTACAGGGGAGGAAAAAGCAAGGAGTCAGAAGAAGTGTGCGGTGCCACAAGACAGAGATAACAATTACTTCTACAGGACATTCCTTGGTAGCCTGGAAAAGCTTGGAGGTTTTAACAACATGCACTTAAGCAGCAGCAAGTTCAGAGACAACTGAAAATCAGCCATTGCCAGCGTGAAACATAGCAGCGGTTAAACAGCCTACAGGTCTGCAGAGATTTTTAAAACACAGTCACAGGGGATAAGGTTAAGTAATGACTTGGGGTCATATGGTCGCTCCTCTTGCCCTAGGATGGGATTCCTTCTGATAGATGTTTATTTAACCTGTACATGAAAAACTATTTATAAAAACTGTCAATATGAGATCCTGCAGCCTCTGAAAGCAGGCTGCTCCAATGCGTTACCTGCTTTCAAGTTGAAAGCTTTCCCTAGTGTTTTGCCTAATCCCCTTTGTTGCAATTTTCTTCCTTTTCTATTTGGTGTAAATGTGGGGTCTTATTCTCTTTGCTGGTGTTTGACAACTACTACTCTCTCTCCCCGGTGTCTGTTTCTCCATGCTAAGCTGCAGAATAAATCTAGAGGTAAAATGGAAATGGGTCAGAGTGTCTTGACCTACCCTGAGAGAGCAGTACCAATCAGTAATACAGGTTGCCAGGATTTGGGGCTTAACATCAAGATTCTCTGTAACAGAGCACCTCTTGCCACTATCTTTTACTATTTGACCCTGCATCTGCAGTTTATCTGTGTATGCCATTATCAGAAGCTGACCAAGCTCAACTGTGTGCGACTTCGGAGACACTCCAAGCTTGCACGCTGGGCAGTAAATGCCAGTTCAGCCCTGTAAGTTGAGTTCAGTCAGCACTGAACGTGGGAATACAGGTGCAGACAGCAATTGGATAGTACTTTGAATTGAAATGAAACTGCAAGAGGTTGCAAGTTCAGGATATGAGAAGGGAAGCCATTGCATAACAGGAGCCAATCTGGGACGTGGATATGAGAGGAGTGTATGAACAGGGCCTCTTAACAAATCTAATGAGAGGAGTGTATGAACAGGGCCTCTTAACAAATCTACTGGTTTTTATGATCCTCAGAAATGAACATTGCATTGATTTTTATTCATCCACCTTAATTATCCTGCACCATTGATGACTGCAGACATGACTTTTCCTTAGCCATTTCTTAGCCATTTAAGAACTGGTCTTGTATGTATTAATTTACTGTCTTCATACATAATGTGACATTCTAAATATAAACAATATCAGCCTATGAGTCCTATTTATTGTCTGTAATCCAGACTTTAAAAATGCCAGTGAAAAAGAAGTATACATGAAGAAATTGCACTAGCTGTTACTGCGATTCTTATTCCACTAAAGTTCCCATTTCCTAAAATTTTCTTATTTCCCGAAAGTTGGGTTTTTTTGGTCTTCTCACTGATTATTTCTTGGACGTTGTCTGCTTTGGAGGTCAAATTTAATTCATAGCTCTCCATAATTTCCTTTCTATGACTGTTATTTTATTTGTTTCTCTCTAGTCTATTTACACCTTGCTGTTTCAAAGATGCTATTAAAGATAACTCGTGGTAGTCCAATAATCTGTCTGCCACTTCTTTCAGGGTCCCAAAGTGTGTCTCATCTGGTCTTTGGGCTGTGACTGTTTTTATTGATTTTAAATTACCCAGGACTCTTTCTGGAGAGGTTTCTAATGTCTCTAGTCTTTCACTGTCCACCCCAAGACACATTGTTGTCACTTCTGGCATCTCACCTTCCATTTTCCTTGCTAGATGAAGATCATGTTTAATTTTTCTGCAACATCTTAAATCTGTTGCAAAGTTTTGCTGTCTGTTGATTCAGTGCCTCCCCTAGTTGATATTTCTGATACTTTATACTAGTTACTTTACATTCTTTTTTTTTTTGGTATTTATTTCTCAACTATCCATTCAAGATTGGCTTACAGTCACCTTTTCCTTTTACAAAGCCTTTTTCCTTGTATACCTGAAATGGCTTAATCTTTCTCTCAGCAACTTATAACTTCATAAGTCTGCATGCCAGTCTTTTCATCTTTAATAATTTATTTTAAGAAGAATGTATCACTCATGAAAGAGGCTCAAGTGACAGCAGACAGGACAATACTGGCATAGGAGTGGAAGGGCAGCAGAGAACTGATTCCTGCGACTTTGTCCGTACCAGTGCACAAATGCAGACCAGGGATGCATCCCTGATTACCACACAGGGGCTGGATGGGACAGGAATCCCTAGCATGCCAGAGCTGGTGTGAGGCTGACTGGTGAGGCTCAGAGCATGGTCAGGCATCATGTAGCCTGTTGTTTTAAGGTACCCAACACCATTGTCAGCTTTCTGTCAACCACTTTCCCTTAATTTGGCAGTTAGTTGTGCTATTCAACTTTAATCTGCATTATTGGTTTTGATGCAATATTTGAGAAACAGGATTAAACATAGCTTCAACAGAGTCATATTTCCAGGTAGAAGCAAACTAAGTGCATGGGCATATGGCCAGCATACTGGCAGTGGTGCTCGTAAGCCCCTTGCGCATGCATGTTGTGGGGTGTGAGGACTTGGCTGACTAGGAGCTGGGGACTAGGAGGTATTTTTCTCTCAAGGATACCAGTCCTGCCTTAAAAACTGTGAATCAGCACATCTTGCAGCTTGATCTTGAGCTTTTAATCCAGTTTCTAATCCTAGTGATTTCAGTTGTACCCTGGGGTAATGCAACCAGAAGGATCTAACCAGTTACCATCCTGTGACAAAGTGTGAGGTACCACGGAGGCTTTTAAACTGTAAAAAGCCCCTCAAACTTTTAAACTGCCATGGCATGGTATCAGGGACAGAAGCAGTGCCTCATAATGAGGATTTTATTCCCCTTCGCCATGCCTTTCATAATGCAGCAGTCTGCTTAAGCAGCACTGATAAGCTGAGTGGTTTGGCCCGTGTATAATACTAATACTCGTAAAACTGACTCGAAAGTAATTGATAATTAAATCCCTGAACTGCTGCGATGGACTGCAAGTACTGCAAGTACATTAAGTGTTTCATTAGTTTTGAGACACACCAAGTAGAAAGTAAAATAATATTGAATGTTCCCACAAGTGTGATCTCCGAGCATGATGCCTAAAATGTGACTGGAGCAGTGATCCTTCGTCATCTGTAGGACGTGGCACACATGCGTTGGCACTCGCTGTGAGTTCCTTATTAAGCAGTGCTGCTCCTTAGGTGATGCTTTACATCAGACAGGTCAGGCAAGCAGCCTGACTGTAAGGAAGAGCATTCTGCACTGTAGGTAAGATAGGAAGTCATTGAATCGTGGTGTATTTAAAGGTGCAATTGTGTCTCCGAAAGCTTAACATTTGTTTATTTTATGTAAATTGACTCTGCTCTTTCTGTGGGAAACTTGTAATTCAAAACAAGCGTTGAAGGATACTGTGCCTATAACATATAAATTACAAATATGTTTTCCTTGGTTATAAAGACTTGGAGCAAGCATGTTAGGATTTGCATTAATTAGCTCATTATTTTGTTGGGATTAATGTCTGATTTTGAAAAGTATAACAGAGATCTTATCATTAAAACTTCACTTAATTCTACTCATCAACTTCACTTAAGTCTACATTTTGTAGTAGTATTTATGGTATTCTTTTCTCAAAGGGTGAGTTAATGAAATATTATTTCCTTATCCCCTCTCTGTGTATTAAATTTGCCAGTCCTGAGGGTCTAGCCATTCCTCTAATTTCTAAGCAAGTCACCTCTTGTTAAATATACAATTTATATATAAATCAGGACAGCAATGTTTCTAATTGCTTGGACACACACAGATATATGCATTTATTTGTGTCTTTGCATATGTATAGTGTATTTCATCATGTATGATGCAACATGCGTACAGCTTTCTGCTGGTAGGAAAGCTTTGATTTCATGTTTATTCTCAGGAATACCCAATACCTGAACAATTAAATGAGATTTGATGGCAGAAAAGAGGGTGACTTCCTGAAATGCTGCGTTACTGCTACTCTGGCTGTGTGCTTATTTTGGAGGTTTGCAGTCTGAGATACTTAGATTTGAACTGGTAAACTTATTAATTGTTTAAGGAAAGAGGGGACAAGGGGAGAATTTAGAGAGGAAAATATTCTCTATCCTCCACTAATCTGCATTGTTTTCAGTTGGCACTCTCTGCTTTCTTTGGGAGAGCAATCTGGCTGTGTTTCGTAAAGAAAAATTAAGTGCTTCAGAGGGAGATACACACTTGTTCATCAGAGTTTTGCTAAGGATGTTGTCACCATAGTCAAGACTTAGCCATATGCCACCACTCTGCTCCCAACAATTATTGCATCTTCAAAGAACCAAAATGCATCCTATGAGAAGGGTTGTTTATGTGACTGTTGTACCCAACTGTCAGTCATGAGAACGGTATCAGTAATGATCTGGGTGCAGCAGCAGGCAAATGCTTCATACCCTACCTCCTCCCTGGCGAGAGCAAAGCATCGTCACTGGCTGGGCACTCACAACGCTTCTGAGCGGCCGATGAGTAGCAGCTGGGCGGATGAGATGTGACTCCGAGGAGTGTTCTTGCTTCTCTGGGCTTTCAGTGAATGTGGCTCAGGCACTGACATTTCCTGTGCTGGATGTTTCTGTGGGACGCGGCTACTTTGCACATCAGCTGCAAAGCGAACATGGACATTTGCAGTTTGAATGAAGCACCAGCTGACAAATTCCTGGGGTGGTGAGAATGTGCTAATGAGCCTTGGGTTGTCTGGTTGCTGGGAAGGCACAGAGCAGCTTTGGGGGCTTTTAAATCTGAATCAGGAGGAGATGAGCATTTCCTACCATGTGGTGGTGGACTGGCTGATCAGAAATTAATAGATGTTCAGCAGTGAGAACTGATTTGCCTTTGGAACGGAACTGTCCCAGGCTTCACAGTATTTGGATGAGAGACCATCAGCGGGGCTGGGCACAACCTGCTCACTACTGTTTAGGTGTAAATCATTAAAGCCTCTGTTTTAAAGCCCCTTTCTTCAGTTCTTGTTCAGAGAGAAGTCATTATGTCTGTAACAGGGAAACCACAAATGTAGTGGCAACAGAATAGATTTCTTACTTCCGTAATTTGTTTTTAATCTGCAAAGATATCAATGACTGGGGTGACTCTGAGGTGGGTTAACTCTGCTAGTATTACCTCTGACCAATTCAATGACATTGCAGGCAACCTCTTGGCCCCAGATTCCCCAATATGAAATGAGAATAATGGTATTCAGAGCATCCAATGAAAGAGTGAGATTTCAGAGAGAAAATGACACCTAATGACTAAAGTTTTGATGGAAATCCTTGTCAAAAAAAACCCAACCCCAAACGACCAAAAACCTCACCGTAAGAAAACCAAGGGTTGCCAAGGATCCCTGAATCACAAGCAGAGTTGGAGTCTTGAACTGCCAGTCTTGTCCATAAGAACATATCTGTGTAACTCCTTTCTTTAATTTTTCATCCATTTCAGCTAAAACCTATATTTCACAGAGAAGTCACAGGAAAGTTCCTCTTTAGTTACACATGTACATGAGCATGGAGATGCAATTCACGTGCAGTGGGGATGCGTAAGAAGTCTAACTCAGGCTTTTCTTAAGGCTCCCCAGGGACATCTGGTTTGTGTCAATCAGTCGCTGCCTCAAAATGTTTTCATGTTTCTAGATGGGAACAGCTTGAAGTGTCGTAGAAAATGGTTGGGTGCCATACAGACAACAATACGTAATTCTGTAATTAGCTTCAGGCAGTGAGACAGCTGGAAAGATTTTTTTTTTTCGCTGATTTTTTAAGCTTATTTTGGCAGATTTTTATTAAAATAAAAGCTTCTCATTAAAATAACTTTTGTTTTGAACTCCCAGACCTTGTTTGCAGGAATGCCTCTATGCTTCTGAGAAACAGAAATAAAGAAAGAACATCCATTGTAAAACTTGGTGATATTTAGAACAGAAAATACGTACAATAGGCTGATGTCTCATGTATTTTAATGAGAAAGAAGACACAAAATGACTTAGCTTTAAGAATTTAAATGCATCCCTAATGAGGATAATGTCCTGCCCCCAAGTCCTAGTGGTACAGAAGAGCTGTATTACAAAGAAGAGAAGGGAAAAATAATTTAAGGATGATGATGAGTTCAAGATACAAAATATTGTTAGTCCAGGGGGAATTTGGAGAAAATCCACTGAATCCTCTGCCTGGGTCTGGGAGAATTATTTTGAAGCAAAGCTAGAGATGGCTGGACAAGTCGTTACCAAAAACCTTCTGGTTTTAATGAAATTATTATTCTTCGATGACACCCATGGTGCTCGGTGCGCCACAGGCTGCAGATGCTTGATCGCGCGGCAGTGCAAAGAACAGACATCTGGGGACTCGGTGTGGGCATCCCTGCGGTTAAGTTGGGGATGTGGGAGTCCCAGGCGAACCTCACTTTCCTAGGGCAAGCGCATTTCAAATGTTTTTTAAACAAAGCCATTTCTAACCACTTTCCCCCCTTGCCCCAGTGGAATTTTGCCTATTCTGCTGCAGGAAATCTGTCACATTTATTGCTTTTGCTGTAAAATGGAAAGATTTCTCCCTCTACCTCAATTTTCAGAGGTTCTTAGGAAATAGAAATCTCGTCTCTCAGATTGTGTAGTGCTGACCTGCTGGTGCATTTTTTTGAAACCTGTAAAACCCACAAGAGACCGTTCCATACCTTCTCCCTGCTGCCACTGGCCTGGGCAGGTTCCTTGCTCTTGCAGCCACTTGGCACAGGTACTCACCTTTGCTTCAGATCTGGAGGCTGCCTGAGCTTGTTCCTGTCGCCGATGTAACACGGGGAATATTTTGCACGCTGTGACGGAGTTGTGTCGTTTTTATCACACGCAGACCTTTAGGTAGCTAGCGAAGCTGATGTTTGGCCATACCCAGCCACTAGCAAGTGTGTGACTGTGCAGCCAGCTAGGTAAACAAGATGTCCCGGCTGATCCAAGATACTGCTGAAGTGTATCAGCGTTGGCATGGTCATGACGAGTCTGATTGTGGAAGGGAGAGAGCACAGGGTCATACTTCCATGGTAAAAGTGCAGCCTTACACTGGCACAAGTCAATCTTGAGTTCCACCATGCAGCAGTTGTTAACGCAGGAAGGTATTAGTCCTCTCAAATAAAGACATTCTGTCCGAAAGATGATTAGCGTGTCATTTCCAGAATTTCAGATTCTGAAAGCCTTTCACTGAACACTTTTTCTTGTTCCTACATGAAAATCAGTTAACGTGATTCATACTAATTGTAAGCTGTGTGATAGCATTGAGGGAAATGTTGAGATCAGGTTCTGTAGTACTGTCCTCATTTAACCCTGGCTGGCGACTAATCCCCACACAGCCGATTGCTCACTCCCCGCGGTGGGGTGGAGGAGAGAATTGGAAGAGTAAAAGTGAGAAAACTCGTGGGTTGAGATAAAGGCAGTTTAATAGGGAAAACCAAAGCTGCATGCACAAGCAAAGCAGAACAAGGAATTAATTCCCCGCTCCCCATAGGCAGGCAGGTGTTCAGCCATCTCTAGGAAATCAGGGCTCCATCACACGTAACAGTTACTTGGGAAGACAAATGCCATTGCCCTGAACATCCTCCTCTCCCATCTTCTTCCCCCAGCTGTATATGCTGAACGTGACGTCATACGGTGTGGAATATCCCTGTGGACAGTCGGGGTCAGCTGTCCCGTCTGTGTCCCCTCCCAACTCCTTGTGCACCCCCAGCCCACTCGCTGGTGGGGTGCTGTGAGGAGCAGAAAAGGCCTTGGCCCTGTGTAAGCACTGCTCAGCAATGACAAAAACATCCCTGTGTTATCAACACTGTTTTCAGCACAAATCCAAAACATAGCCCCGTACTAGCTACTGTGAAGAAAATTAACTCTATCCCAGCCAAAACCAGCACAATGACTTTGCAGCAGAGTCATTTAGATGTGACATGAATGTCCCTGGAAGTGGGGAGGGAAGACGTCTGGCTTCATGGTGCTTTGCAGATAACCATAAACCAGCTGTAACCGACCACTGTCAAGCAATGCTGCACAAGCCTAGCGGTAAAGTGATGGTAAACTTCACTGCTTTACTGCTCTCTGTGCTAATATGCCTGCACTGCTCTTCATCTGCACCCGGAGCCCACAGCTACCTCTGAACCCATCTTCACATAGTTCAAATGAAGCCAGATTCAGAATCAGAGTCCAAAATTGTACCTATTGATGCCAAAAAAATGAACAGGAATTTTAACAGTTTTTTATTGCACACTGTAGGTATTTGTTATTTTTGTTTGGATTATTCTCTGCAGCATGTCCTCCTCTGGGCTGATAAAGGTGCTGCAGTCAGACATCCATCTCCTTGTGTCTTAAAGGCCTCAACTTACGAGAAGTGGGTACCAAAAATGCATTTTTAATAGTCTATAGTATCTAATTTATTTTATTCGTTGAACAAGGAACATTTTTTGGATGTATTTTATAGGATAACAGAAGTCTTTTTAGCTTGATGTTACACATATTTCTATTTCAAAAGAAAAAGCTTTGCTTTGTTAAACAAAGCTTAGTAATGAGGTACGCAACTATATTTCAAAATCCCCATAACGTTTTTCTGCTCAGAGGAGTTAGTCTTGTTTTCTATAAAGTCTCCTCAAAGTGTAATTCTTCATTAAAATTAATAAGGCTGTGACCTACATAGTTTACAAAAGAATTAAATACTGTAATAACATGAAGACCATATTCTTACTGTGCAGTTAATTTCNTGCCCTGAACATCCTCCTCTCCCATCTTCTTCCCCCAGCTGTATATGCTGAACGTGACGTCATACGGTGTGGAATATCCCTGTGGACAGTCGGGGTCAGCTGTCCCGTCTGTGTCCCCTCCCAACTCCTTGTGCACCCCCAGCCCACTCGCTGGTGGGGTGCTGTGAGGAGCAGAAAAGGCCTTGGCCCTGTGTAAGCACTGCTCAGCAATGACAAAAACATCCCTGTGTTATCAACGCTGTTTTCAGCACAAATCCAAAACATAGCCCCGTACTAGCTACTGTGAAGAAAATTAACTCTATCCCAGCCAAAACCAGCACAATGACTTTGCAGCAGAGTCATTTAGATGTGACATGAATGTCCCTGGAAGTGGGGAGGGAAGACGTCTGGCTTCATGGTGCTTTGCAGATAACCATAAACCAGCTGTAACCGACCACTGTCAAGCAATGCTGCACAAGCCTAGCGGTAAAGTGATGGTAAACTTCACTGCTTTACTGCTCTCTGTGCTAATATGCCTGCACTGCTCTTCATCTGCACCCGGAGCCCACAGCTACCTCTGAACCCATCTTCACATAGTTCAAATGAAGCCAGATTCAGAATCAGAGTCCAAAATTGTACCTATTGATGCCAAAAAAATGAACAGGAATTTTAACAGTTTTTTATTGCACACTGTAGGTATTTGTTATTTTTGTTTGGATTATTCTCTGCAGCATGTCCTCCTCTGGGCTGATAAAGGTGCTGCAGTCAGACATCCATCTCCTTGTGTCTTAAAGGCCTCAACTTACGAGAAGTGGGTACCAAAAATGCATTTTTAATAGTCTATAGTATCTAATTTATTTTATTCGTTGAACAAGGAACATTTTTTGGATGTATTTTATAGGATAACAGAAGTCTTTTTAGCTTGATGTTACACATATTTCTATTTCAAAAGAAAAAGCTTTGCTTTGTTAAACAAAGCTTAGTAATGAGGTACGCAACTATATTTCAAAATCCCCATAACGTTTTTCTGCTCAGAGGAGTTAGTCTTGTTTTCTATAAAGTCTCCTCAAAGTGTAATTCTTCATTAAAATTAATAAGGCTGTGACCTACATAGTTTACAAAAGAATTAAATACTGTAATAACATGAAGACCATATTCTTACTGTGCAGTTAATTTCTATTTTTCCTTTATATTATGAGCTTTCACTTCTTCCTTTGAAGTATGTGTCAGACTAATGCACAAATAGCGTTCACCAAATAAGAATGGAAAAAGGGTGACATTGTGGCCTTTCCTGGCAGAATATGTTGATAGTTTTAACGCTGCCTAGTCTCCTAAACCACTGGTCCTGATGACTGATTAAAGAACTCTAGCATCAGCTTTTGGAGAACTTTGTTAATATTTTCTATATATATGTATTTGCTGCTCAAGACTCCAGAAGGAACAGGAATCTGATACCGTCAAACCTACAAAGAAAAGCTCTGTCCAAATTTTGTGCGCAGTTGAGGTCCAGATCCACTTGATATCCAGACCTTCCAATCAAAAGCAAACTCTAATCTTTGGTCCTTGAAGACAATCCTACCCTGTTCATGGACCTTTTGAAGAGAATTTGGGACGTTTACGGATCTATGTTCTGGATTTGCCTAAAAAAGTTTGCCTAAGTAAGAGCAGCAGAATATGTGTGAGGAGACAAGCCAAAGACAAACAACTAGTTAGTAGTTACCACAGGCAGACATAGTAGCTGAACTGCTGTTGTTGCCTAGCTTCATCCGTTATGAGTCTGCTATTGGCAGTTGTCTGAGACTTGGCTGATGTCATTCACGTAGGCTGATGGTTTATAGTGAGGAGAAGTCCATCAGTGGAAATGGTTGGTTGTATGTTTAAAAAGTACAACTTTACAGGTCACGTTCCCAGCCTTGGTGGAAGAAAAAGGCATTTTCTTTCAGCAAAATTTGAAAGAAAGACTTCAAAGAAATGCTTGCTTTGATGGAATGCAAAGAAGTCCTGTGTCCTTGAAGAGGATTGTTTGCATTCTACAATGGTTTCCAAAATTGGAGGCTACGCGTAGTGTGTTTGTCTCTGTGTATGAGTTTCTTTTAATTGGCACATAACAAATGTAAAATTAGAAAATTATACAGCACAAAAGAAGGTAAGACTAAAAAAAATCTTAGCAGGCTTGAACTACGTTACTTTGTCGGAAGTTTGAGTTATGCCTCATGGGTCCTTGATGCCTTTCACATTTTAAAAATTATTGCGACCTGTAATTGTTGCACATAGCTTCTTTTAAGTGGAGCAAAGAATAAGACATCACTGCAGTTTGAGCAGCCATTAAAACTTGTATTCAGTCTTCATACTGACTTTACGTAGCTGGATGGTACAGCTAATGGTCAGTATATCACGGTTTAGTTTATTTAATGAAAATGTCTTTCTTTTTCCTTTTTTCAGTTGATCTTAAGAAAGGCTCATGTCCAACTGCTGCAAAGTCAAACCTCCCCAAGCCCTGCCAGTCTGGACTTCGTCCTCCAGGTTATTCACGGTTGCCAGCAGCTAAGCTGGCCGCGTTTGGTTTTGTCAGGAGCTCAAGCGTATCCTCTGTCTCCAGCAACCAGTCAAACGACAGTGCTCAGAGTGATCAAAGCAGGGCGACCAACCGTAAGTCTAAAATGTGGCCTTCTTTCTCGGGGGAATGTTTAATAGATGTATTCCAGGGTTGTCCAGACTGGAGTTTGCATCTATTCTAGGACTAATGTAGTTGGTGCAGCATTCACTATCCTCTTCTGTTCCACTGAGTTGTAGGTTTTGTATCTTAATTTTCCAGTGTAATTTTAGAGAATATTTTTAATAATAGATGAATAGGTGCAAAATGTACATTGCATATAGAAGGGGCTGGTTTCCCTGCTGCAGAGAAAATCACATCAAGAGCGAATCTGAGGCCTTTTTATATTTTGTTTTTACTTAGAATTCCCTTTCTTACAAGATGAAGTCAGTCAACAATCACAGTAAACTGTGTTTGGTAAGTGTGTTGCAGCCCTGTAGAACAGTTTAGAACAAAGATTTTCTAAAATGAGCAATACAGTCTTTCTCAACCGCTTTTCTTCTGCCTCTTGATATGAAAGGGATCAGAACTGATATTGTAGCTATTGTTACATTTACTAGGCTTGGAAGGATCCCATGGCTGAAATGTCATTTCAAATCCTATTTCTGTAACAACTGTTAATTTTATGAAGTACAAAATAATACCGGCTGGATTGTGCAGTCCTTGGGAAGTGTGTGTGTGTCCTGGGCTCGGAGCAGAAAGGGAGATTGAGGAATTTTCATGCCCGTTTTTCTCTGAAGAGTGATTTGAGCCTGAACTGTGTCAATATCAGAGCAAGTGCTGTCTGCCCAGGAAGGGTGCAGACAGGGGGGACAAGAAGATATGAAGTGCCAGAGGAGACAAGATGCTGCAAGCTCCTAAATCTTTGAATGGTTATATTAACTTGAAATGAATTAAAATAAAAAGAATGAAAACAGTTTTAAAACCGTAAGGATTTTCTCCTTCGCCTTTTACATGGGGTAATTGAAATGCCAAAGACTAATGTGTCCAAGGACTTCGGACTTTTCCAGTGCCCCCAAACATATGCTTGTATCCTGTTTTACTGTTGGACTGACTGTTCACTTAGCTTTATTTCCTAATAAATTTTACTTTGATGGTAGGCAACTTCTTTTGCTTTGAGCTTTTAACCTACATTTATGCCTTTGGAAAGATTTTCCTTTTATATGGTGTTGTAATCTTTTTGTCTTTGGTTACATAAAGGCTTTGTTAGGGACAGGATTACGTGATCTAAGCTATGTCTCTGCAAGAAATGTTGTTGTCTAGCAATTTCAGGTGTGAATCTGAAAAAAATAGCATCAGTAGGTACAGCACTATCCTTGAACACAGTGGATGCGTACAGGGTCGTATAACTGAGGGTTTTCTAAGAGGCAAATACTCCAGACTCTGGAATGTGAGCCAATTGATTTCTGTTTACAAACCATGGAAGAAGCATTAGTAATCTCAGACCCAGAAAGTTACATCTGACTCTTCATTCATCTTAAAGGAAGATGATTTCATTTGTATAGTCTGACGTATTATATATATATTGTATAGTCTGACATATTATATTTGTACATTAAGCCCATAAAAACTGAAACCGCATTCCAATCACCAGAAGGATGTGGAAATGTTTGGCACATACATTTTGTTCCAGCCCACTTGGTCGAAAATGGTAACCCTGTTTAATGTTAGGGTTAGGATTTTGTGACCAACTTGTGCATGTTGCCAGAATGTTTCTGGATAGAAATGAAAATTACCTGGGGGAAGTGTTCTGCTTGTACAAATTCGTGTAGAGACAACCTCAGCCTGTCACCTAACGAAAATTAGGACTTACTATTTCTGCTCTTGCTAACAAGTTAGATAGATCACCCAAGCAGCTGTCTAGTTTCCCTCCATCTCCATGGGAGAGCAGGAGAATGAGCACCTCCTGATGGTCATCTCTCCGACGTGATTCCTGTGACATGCATAGCTGCCCAGGCCAGAAGTCTTTTGTTTGTCTTTAATTCCAAACGGGTAATGCTTTCCTCCTGGACCAGACTGAGAAAGTGAGAAGGTGTGTTGCCAAGGGGGTGAGCGCACGTGTCGTGTTTAAGGTGTCAGCCCTCCGATAAGCCATCACATGAGAAGACAACTAATATCACTTGCTTTTTTGGATTAAAGGCAACACAACTCCCGGCCATCACTCCTGATAGGACAGATACGTAGTGGGGGAAAATGTTTACTTACTGTTGAATTATTAACTTTCATAGAAATGTTATCAATGTGAAACTGTACCATATTTTTCTATTTATAGTCTATGTGCCAGCAAGAGTTAAATTAGTTGCCCAACACACAGAGAGCACAAATTAGTGCCTTCCGTTCTACCGCAGCTTATTTAACGCAGACCAGCAGAGCACTCCAGCACGCACAGAAAGTAACCCGGGAGTGGATGTAGGGGAGAAGTATTGGCTCAAGAATCTTAGCAGGATATATTATTTCTTCCCTTCACTGTCTGCTGGAAGAATGATTTTATTTAAATTAAATAGATAGCTGATTCTATAGTTACTACCCGAGATCAAGTCTTTGACTAAATCAGGCTTCCTAGAGGGCAAGGTAAAGTTTTACTGTTAATTTCCTAGCTCGGTAGGGTAGAAAATGCAAAATGATCTAGCTTTAGAAATCTTCAGAGAGAGATAATAACACACTTTCCTATTTAAACAGCATCTCTGCATGTCAAGGAGATAGAAGTAATTGAAAACCTCTTCCAAGTGTGCATATGTTATAAATAAAGGGGCTGCCACTATTGTAAGTGGAGAGGCTTACCTCAAGGTCTTATACCTGCTGTAAAACAAACATCACAATGTATTCTGAGTTGCTAAAAGGCAGATGGCTGTGGCTGGATGAGAGGAAAACAGATTTATTTTAGAGGCAGAGTGTTTTAGGAGAAATGGTGATTCTTGTAGAGATCCTAATGTGATCCTGTTCTTGTTTTTCTCAACCCTGCCAGATGTCTTGTGGTGTTAGCTCTTCCCAAACCTGTGATGGTTACATTTCTTTTCAGCAATCCCAACTAGTGTCTCATTTTGGCATACTAGTACTGATTAAATGCTGTCTAGGGAGTAAAATTCCCATTGTTTAGAGTAAGGAGACATGATGTTTGTGTTGCAGGGAAGTTTGTTAATGGAGCTGTGATGCAGCAGCTTTGTTCTTCACCAGATTTCTCCCCTTCCCTTGACCTCTCTGAAAGCAGTAAGCCTGGATGTGCACAAAGCCTGTACTACGCTCCTCGACTGACTTTCTGGCAATAGCTCACATATTCTAATTGACTCAATTAAATGGATTTGCAGCGGTGGGACAGTGCTCTTTTCCTGTGGTAGGGACAGGGCAGGCCGTGCAGCACTCGCCTGCTTGTCCTCTGGTCTTTCCTGGAGTCCCATCCGTCCCTGGAGTGCGGGTATAAGCCAGGCTGCAGTTCACTGATAGCATGCCATCAGCTTTGACAGCGGTGCCATCAGCTGCTAATCAGGATCAGACATAACGGGGCTCTGCTCCTGTGGAGTCCTGCTCAATTTTGTGCTGGGGCTGGACAGCCAAACCACCCAGCCTCTCACCAGCTTCCGGGCACATTCTGCAAGCTGGCGTCACTGGTCCATTTTTACCACTTAAATTCTTCTTTCTGGTTCTTCTTATATGTAACATGTGCTTTACACACAGAGGAGCCAGGTTCCATGAAGCTCATCCAGGATGATGGTGGCATGTGAGGCTGCTTCTCTCCTTGCTGAAGGAGTTGCCTTGCTTCTTGCCTTGCTGAGGGATGCAATGACAGAAGCCAAATACCGCTCCATTTTGAAGCTGGGTCCTAGGATGGATCAGGGGAGCTCGCCACTGGCTATCCTGCCATGTTCAAAATAAAATGGTTAAAGTGGTTCAGAGTGAGCTCTTTCTTTGTTCCAAATGGCGAACAGGGGCGGTTGTGTTTGAACAAAACAGCTTCTCTAAGTGGAGGCAGTGAGAACTTGCCATACCCATGGAGGGCGTCCATCCTTTATTGCTGCTAATGTTCCTCTCTGCTCAGTGCAGAGCGTACAGCTGTCCCTGCCACTTTTACACCTCTCATCCCATGGCTTTGCACATGGTAAGCTCTGTACCGAGATGCAGCAAGGCACAGGTGAGGTCATCTGCTGGGGCAAAGCCACATGGCCTCACACCACAATAAATGGGACAGCTGGGAAACCCTGGGCTGAGGCTCAGCTCCAGGTCCTGCTACCAGCCCCCTTAGATTTGTTCCGTGCTACAGATAGGGTTTACAGTAACATTTCTGTTCAAAATCGCCTGAAAATTTCATGTTTTACCCTCAGCTCTGGCCTACTGCTATTGAGGTTTAAAAATCCATCATCTTCTAAACCATTTTCTTTATTTAGGCAGAGGTTTTTTGTATGTGAAAAACCTTGTTGAGTTTGTTTACACTCCAAATTGTCTAGAATTGAATAATTCAGATACTTCAATCTGTCTAAGAGGGGTGTGAGTGTTCTCTGCTAAATAGGAGAAAAAGTGAATGACTAGCAAAGTCATGTTAAGGTTGAAACCAGTGTGATTTGGAGTGGAGTGAAACAATTGTGTTGTCTTAAAAAAAAAAAAAAAGAAATAGCTGACATAACAGAATAACTAACTTCATATATTTTCCATTGGAATTTTAAATACACTATATTGAAGCTTCTCCTGTGTCTGCCCTCCCCAAAATTGCCTAAGATGTTTTGAATCTGAATTTCATGTTGTACACCAGAGGCCCACAGCTGTGGGATGTGGTTCCCGATATTATCTTGTGATTCTTGTGACACACAATGCCCAGGCTGTAGTTTCTGGTTTACTAGTTTAAGGGGCTTAGAGTTCTCTCACTTGCTTGTATCTACATTTTTAAGATTGACTGAATATCCTGCTCATGAATTACTTCTATGCACTTCATCAGAATAGACTCTAATGTGCTGTAAGTACCACATGGGAAACAGTTCATTAAGCACCATGAAACAGTTTGATCTGTGGAGGACTGGAAAAAAGATGGATTGTTTAGAATGAGTTGAGGTATGATAACTGCTATGAGTTTAGGAAATGGAAGAATGTAGGTATAATACCAGGAAATACTTCATAGTCATGAGGTCTACTAGTCTGTTAAATAATCTTCCAACACAAGTGATTAAATCCCTGTTGCTTAAGATTCTTAAAATAGAATAGCAGCATGGTGTTAGAGGCAATTCTTCTCCAGCAAGGTGCTAGAGTAAAAGACATAATGCTATTCAATATCCACCTACAGCTCTGAGTGCAGAAGCAATTTCTTTTCAGACTGAGAAAGGTGCATATTTCAAAACTTGCATTAGCATCGCATGACAGCTATTGTTTTGTTTAAAATTATAGAAATATGAAACTGCTTGGTTTTTGTAAACTTCTACGATCCCTTCTTCAATGCATAGATTTTATGCTGGTTTTTGGCTTTGCATTGCTTGGCCTTTCTAAATGTTAAACTTCCATTCTAATAAGCAAAGATGTCAAAGTGTCGGGTTCAGGTGGGTGGAGAAATGGGCAAATTAAAGTGAGCACAAAAGCCTTGAATAGATGGCTAATTGCCTCCAAAAAAGGTAGAACATTCGAAACTGTGATGTGGTGGACAGATATACCAATTATTCTTAAATACATAAGTAAATACAAAGATTTTCCTATATGAAAATACATTCCAATCATATTTCTATGACTGATTTTCTGTTCCTTTTTCTATGTGACAAATTGGGTTTTTTTTTCCTTCTGATCTTGTTCTGATATCAGTATTTTGATGAAAGAATCACTTTATGCCATCACTTCGCTCTAAATAGGGCTAAAATTAGGATTTTCAACTTTGTGGGGCAAAGCATCTGGAAAAGTACGGTGTGTCAGCCAGGAAGAGCAAGGGCTGAAAAGACGATTTAGCTGCCTTCCAGACTCCCGGCATTTACTTTTCACACTCTAGCTCACACAACTGGGAAAAAAAAAAACCCTTCAAAGAATTGCTTGGTGGTGTAGGCACAGCAGTTTCTCTTTGTTTGCTGAGACTAAAACAACAGCGATGAAGTGTAAGTTGTCCATTAATTTCAGTGGGTTTTAGATACGGTGCTTGTGATGATAGTAAGTTAAATGTGATAATATTTTCATAGCTTAGGTTACTGTCTACACTGTTACCTCTTCCCCTGCCTGTCGGAGCACACAGAAGGGGGAAGCAGTACCGCTCCGGGAGGGTCTGTACCACTCCCTGCAATGAACGAGTAGAGGCAGGAAGACCAAGCTGGTTTGGTAATGTGGAACTACTTTTACGTGGCCAACCTGAAACATTTGGAGGGACGGAAAACTTACTGAGCTAAAGATTGTCGAAACTGAAAAAATCCATGAAACTCTCAACTCTGCAAAAGCCCTCTCTGTGTGAGCAAATAACAGTTGAAAGAATTTTGCCAAGATCTCGTGCCAGATCAGCTTCAACAGAGTACTTAATCTTCATGTTTGTTATTGTTGTACAACGCCGTACAAAATCTGCGTTTTTAGGTGTAAGAAGGCCCTTCTGGGAGATTCTGTGTCTGTGTGCTAAAATTATCCTGGCTCAGACCTGGCAGCTCCAGTTCCAGTTTTTGGCACTTATTTCTGTCTGACTTTTTAAAAGTGGCTTAAATTATCTACCTCACTTTCCTGTCCATAAAATGGGGTGGGAGAGTACAAATGTTTGCACAGGCATTGGGTAATGGGGTGACAAGGAAGAAATGGGTAGTGAAAAATCCTCTTTCCTAGCCCATTTCCACGTGGGATTATTTGGGTGATGACGAGCGCCTAATTTAGTCACTGTGATTTAGTGTTTAATCTGCAGAGGGTAAAAAGCAGTTCATACCACTCTCACAGCAGGCTGCCGGACACCAGTTTCACTGAAGAAGGTAGTGCGTCGCCCCACGATTAGGTTATTCCCGTCACAGGCACCCAAAATATCTCTCTCCTTTGATGCTCTGGGGAGATGTTGATTCAATGTTCAGTCTCAGGAATGTAGCTATTGTGGCAGCCTGCTTAGGTGTCCCTATACTGGACTGTTTCATCAGCTCCTTCTTTATTTTAAAGATGTCCTGTTGCTGGTTTTGGTCTGCCCTGCTCAGTAGGAGATCATGGCTACTTTTTTTATTGCAGTCTAATGGCCTTTATTAATTTCTTAGAGGGATACAAAGAAATCAATGAAGCTTTTTCTAAAATAACTATTTTTTCCTAGTCTTTAAATCACATTTTCTAAAGCATCTAGTCTTACCAGAGCCTGAAAGAAATCCCCTCCGACAGGGCTGTGAGTGGGACAGGAGGCTGGTCGCCTCTACAGCCAGGGTTAGAAGAGACCTGCCGGGGGAGTGCGACTTTCAAAGTCTGGGGAACAGCCACGGTCAGTCCGGAGCCTGTAATGGGGGCAAGCACAGCCCACGTCGTTCTGGGGACACGCAGCACTCAGAACAGTAGCACTTAAAATGTCCTTTTGAAAATACGACGGCAAGCAGCCGCTGGAGATATCTGTCACGTCCAAATTAAAACTGCTCTGAAGACCAGAAAACTCACTATAAAATGTCTCCTTTTCGTACTCTGGTTTTCTTATTCTATCTGATGAGGGGGGAAATACTCCTTTAGAAGTGAACCCTGTGGGCATTCATCAGAATGGATTAATCTCTTCATTTAGCCTGAAGAAAAATTAAGAAGTAAAGCTTTGAAGAAGTGAGAGCTCTTCCACTTCTCTTTCTCTTTTTTACTTGTTTAAAATTTTTTTGCTTTCTTTTTCTTTCTCTCGCTTTTTTTTTTTTTAATTCTCTCCAGTCTGTACTAATCTGCCTTCTGATGGAATCGCAGTTAAAATCTTCATAGTGTCCTACTAATGAAGTACGACCCTGCAGGACTTTTGAGAAACTTTCTTCTTCAGCATGTCCGTCTTATGCATTTCATTACAGTTTATAAATCAGTATTTAGAAAGGGTCAATTCTGGATGTCTAACGATGGGACTCATCACTGGAGACAGCTCTCACTTGGGTATTACATTGACTTCATCCACTCTTTCTGTGCTCTCTGAATTCAAGCTTGTGGAGATCTAGATGTATTCAAATCCATAAAGAGCCATTTCCAAAAACCACCACAAACTGTGCCTCGTTCAGTTGTACATTTTGTATTGTCCGTGAGGTCAGAGCTGGTGAGCACGGTCAGGGACTCCGGCTTTAAAATCCATGAGTTGAACAGCTACCCAATTGAACCAATTACTGTCAGTGACAAAAATCATTACAAACTCTACGATAATAGGCTTTTTTCCAAAGATAGCTTTTCTCTAAAAATAAGCCTTAATTTAAAGATACAAGAAGTTTAATACGGTAGTTATGAGCCAATTCTGAGTCACAGTGAGACAAAGAAGTACCTGCCACAGTTTTGAATCATGACAATTTCTAAAGGATTTTTGAAATCATATTTTCTCTTGTGTAATTTCTGCTTAGGGTCAATGAGGATGTTAGCTTGTTTTCCTAAACAAGAGGCAAGTAACGTTGAAGTTCAGTGTTTCTCTGATCTCTTTCAAGAAGACCAAATTTAAAAAGTGAGTCTGAGATGATCTCTTGCAATTATATTATTAATAGCTGTTGTCAAAGGTGAAATATTATGGATTTCTTATGCATACAGTTCAATCCCCTGTGTGCCTTCGTAGCAATAAACAGGACCAAAGTTATAAGTACTGTAAGTATTACTGGCAAATCGCATTTAGACCAAAAGGTTTCAGAAAACAGAGCTGGCCTCTTTATAGTACATGAAAAATCAATTAACAAAATGTTATGCCCTTGCAAAATCAAATGTGGATAATGAACACAAATAAATGGAGATTTGAAAAAAGCCTGTGTACTTGTCCATTTGGGGAGAGAGAGTGACTGATTCATTTACGAGAACCGTGGTGGATTAGTGCAGGTATGTATTAACAGTGGAGCAAAAAAAGACAAACTTCAAAGAAGTTTCTAATCTTTGATCCCATTATGAATCCTGCAGAAGACTTGTGAATTCTAATTTAGTAGTGAGAGAAGTGTTAACAGCCAAAAGAGCATGGCACTATTTATAGAGGAAAAAGCTTTTCCCATGTAGAGGCTGGGCTGGAATCTCACCCATGACATTTTTTCCGTCACACTAATCTAGTCCAAACAGGTTAAAATTGAGGTCATTTATGTAAGTCTTCCAGGCACTCTTGAGAATATCTGCAGTGAAAAGAAGAAACAGCATCTTTTGCAGCTTTCAGTCTGAGTTGTGATCCAAGAACTTAAAAATTGCAGCTCAGAGAGCCTTTCCTTCCGACTTGCTGCTTGACAGTCTCTAGAGGCCTGGGCGAGATTGCGTGAGGCTGTAAACAGCTCAGAATGTTGTGGTTCTTTGTCTTGTGACAGGTGCGAGACCACAGGCTTTCAATTTGCGATTTCTAAAGTTAATTTAAATGCTAGAAGAAAGCTGAGTGAGGTCTGAAATAAGTAAAACCAGCACTGGCAGAAAAAAGACAAACTGAGACCCTCCAACCAAGAACACTAAGCTGAGTAAAACGTGAACAGTTGCACAGTGTGGGAGTTATCACAAACTGTAGGCTACTGACACACTAGACATCAGCAATACCACCAACAGCAGCTAGCAGAAGTTCAATCCCTTGGACATGAGCCTGAGAAATGGTAGCATGCCTCCCATGTGGCAGCTTTAAGGGTACGCCTGTGGTGGTGGTGTGGTTGGAGGAGAAAGCTGCTGCTGTGCGGGTTGAGCTGTGATTTGCAAACGAGCCCTGACTCTCTGTTCCTTGTGGTAAGGAGTCAATTAACCTGGGCTTACATGGTGTAAGTCTTTAATTTATGCTGTTCCCAACTTCGTGGAGCGTTGGTATGTTTCATGCACTTTATGTTACCATTGCTATGCCCGTAGAAGGCTACGCAGTCAGAAATACTTATACAGAAATATGAGCATTTAGGATGAGACAATAAAGTGCTCTGATTCACAATGCTGAACTGGACCTTGCCAGAATAGCTGGTAGCGTTCCCATACAAACCTCGACATCTGATCGTGTGTTGGTGAGGTTCATCTTGGAACAGGACACAACTCTCGCTGTGTGCAGATTGACAAAGCAATCATGAGGCTACTGTGTTACTTTAGCACACACTGTTTGAACTGGGCTATTAGGCGATGCATGGTGTGTGTTTCTACGTAAAAAGACAGACCTTGCTGTCCAGAACGCAGTGAGATGATGCCTACACTGGCTGGCTGGTGGGTGGATGCCAGCAGCAACCACCAGCAACACTAACTCTGCACAGTGGACCTTGGTGACACAGAACAAACCCAGATCGGTCAGTTCTTGCATGTGATGAACCTTTGTCTAGCTGACTGTGATGTCGGTCTTCTCTTTTTGTTTTCTTCCTTAAAGCAACCTTCTTAAAGAATACAAATTTCATTATATTCATTACTTAAACTACGACAAAGAAAGAAAATAGCTTCTGATTGGAAAAGAAGAACTGGGAGTCACCCTTTTATCTCACCACTAAAAATAGAGAAGGAATACAGTAAATGAAGGAGTGAGTTGTTTCCTACCACTGCTTTGCATCTCAAAAATAATGTACATTTCAGGTGCCGTGATAGCATAATATTTATATTTAGTCAGTCATTAACTTCCTTTCTATCACATATTACCATTATACTGTCTTCCTGCCGGCCATTTCTGGAAAGGTATGTACAACCTCCAGAGAAAAGTAAGCAAAACTGAGTGAGGAATGATGTGTTTTGAATAAAATGACATGTCTTGATCAAAACATCTTATCACCAAGCCTGGGAAACCCTTGTATTCTCTTCTCCATCTGCTAAACTGTATGGATTAGGATGGCCCAGAGCTCAGTCTATGCCCTAAAGTGTGTGGCGTGACCTTCTCGGATTAAATGAAAGAATTTAAAATGCATTACTTTTAACCAGTATTTTTCTCCTAAAAATATGTGTGTATATATATATATATATAAAATTTATTTGGCACTTTTATAAATTCTTCTGCTCAGTTCTTACAAGACAGTATGAGATGATGTAGGAGTTAATATTACTTTTGTAATCTGAGGAAAGGGGAATTCCCAATGAACGTTATTACGATATTTTTATTTAAACTAAAGGCCTATTTATAGAAGCTTGGACGTATCCTGGGATAAAATATTCCTCCTCTGACATGTTCTAATGTTGACTAAATGTATTATGTACTGCATCTAGGTATCTAAGGAATTTTAATTGTCTCAGAGGTACACAATAGCCTTTTAGAATTAGGATATTTATCACTTGTCACAGCTTGTAAATTTAGATATAGAACAGGCCTGTACACTGTCAAGCTGTGTGGGAAAGTAAGAAGAGTAAGAGGTAGCGTCATCGTCTCTGTATGCCTTCCAAGCATGTTAATAGTTAGTACGTTCTAAAAATGTCTAATAGGTAGTTTAAAAAAGCTTAAACCTGAAAGTAAGACGTCTGAAAATGTAAAGAAAAAAGCTGATGCTAAGAAATTCTCTCTTATGCACGCAAGTCAGTCCCACTCCTTTGGCAAAGTGGTAGTTGCTCTAAGAAAAGTTCTGAATTATGCATGGCTTACCAATGATCCTGCGCTGAAGAGATGGTGGAGCTCAGCTGTGACGGTGGGAAGCTTTGGGGAATGTGTACACTCCTGAACTGTCATCTACCTGTTGTGCGAATCAAAAGTATCTGCAGATAAAAAATTCAGATTAATTGAACAAAGCCCCCGGGCAGCACGCTAAGTGATTTAAGCTTGCTATCAGTCACAGTCAGAAGATTAAACTATGGACTGTCAGGCTGAACAATTTGCAGCTAGGATTAATTTGGTATTCTCCACTTCAGGGCACGCCAGCTACCGTGTTAAAAACACTATTGAAACTAGTCTAAAACATCAAAGATTGGCACATTTTAAAACAGATCAGCTTTTTCATGGAGCCCGCAGTTTTGTAACCGTGTCATTTTAATTTTTTTTTAATTGTTTTGGGTACATGGCAAACCTTTCCCTAACTGGTGTCTCATCAGCTGTCGTAAGCTGGTTTCTGCCCTTAGCTGGGGGCTGCTCCTCCACCGCTGTCTGGGCGGAGGTGAAGCAAAGCAGAAAGGTCATGCCCAGACCTGGTGAGGGTGAGGATGAGACATCGCAGGTCCTTGGCCCATGGGAGGGCAATGTCCTCTAACAGCTTGACTTGACAGAAGCCATGTGGTAATAGACGGTAAATGTCTCTCATTTGTATTTACACACTTCTGATTTGGGCAATAGAGATTTAATCACTACTGATGAAAGTGCTGGTTTCCTAACTACTATTGTTCATTCCATGTGAGAAATATTTCTATTTCAGAAGGATGATTAGGCACTAGCTTCACTTCCTAATGCTTCTCATCTCCTGATACCTGCCTGCACAGACGCTCCCCTTCATCCACTTTTTCTCAGATCATCAGCAGTGATCCTCTGATCTCTGCAGTCGTCCATTTATGACTTCTCCCTTTCCCATATGGCCATATATTTAAAGTAATCATCCTGCTAAGATAAGCTGTGTTCCCTGTTTTAACCATTTTAAAAACATGGTCATTCAATTAGTGTTTCATTCCAAAATGCCTGTGCAATATCTCTGTTTTGCTCATTTGTCTTGTGCATTTAGGCAAGGGACTCCCCGTCTTACTGGTGCTGTCCATGGCTTGCATGGCACCGTGAATGCTCGCAGTGATGCATGTGATTTGGAAGACTGGCATTAAATAAGAATTGCGATTACATTTGCCTCCACTACAGCAGGCACAAAGCTTCGCCCTGCTTGTTTGCAGTTTGTAATTAGCTAATGAAATACATATGTAATTGGCTTTGATAATGTTTCTGGGAAACTACTTGCATGCTTGCTTGAAACTTTACCTCATTGTAAAGGTTGTTTAGAAGGAAGTTTTGGGGAAAGTAAGATCCACTGGACTTTTAAAATGTTTTCCACCAGGTGGATTGTAAAGATGACAGGGCTTTCTCCGTACTCAGCCTTCTGAACTTTTTGCAGCTTCCGTCTCCATCGCAAGGTCCTCCCACTGCTTGAAATAATGCCGTGGTTCACCTGGGAGGTAGGGAAGGTGTTCTGGCATCTCACATCAGCAGCTAGAGCTGAACGAACCGAGTGCGGTGGATAACTTCCTCAATCAAATTAGCCCCGTGGTCTCTGAGTGTGCGTAAGTTCTGCCCGTGGCTAACAAGCCACCGATGCCACCGACGCGGTTCCTCTGCCTGTGATTGTGGGAGGCAAGGGGCCGTGCTCACTGGCTGCTGGTATCTTCTGACATCTCGTCTTGGGCAGCTGCTGCTCTCTGAAGTTGGGGGTCCTCCTGCAAGCAGGAGAGCAGCTGTGAGCTGAATGCGCTCAACTTTCTTGATCCCTGTCCTTGGCTTGGTATTGGACCTGATAATATTAAACCAAATGTGCTTCGAGAGTGAGAGTTGAGATGTAGAAGCATAGTGCAGTAAAATAAACCCCTGAAAGCTAGGCTGCTACAGCACTTCATGTGTTTTATATCTCACGGTATGTACTGTATATTCCTGCCTATCAAATGAGATATTATTTACAGCACTTCGGCTATGCTTGGAATAAATTTATTTAAATTCAATTTCTGTTTAGCATTAGCTTGCAGACCTGGAGATAAATTAGCCACAGTAGACATTGGACTTTGTTGCTCAGCAATCTAAATTCTACTTAGCAAATTTCAAATTATCCAAGTCTGGCAACACTTTAGCAAAGATACCATAACAAGTCACCTTATACAAATTGCTGTTCATCTGGTAAGGGCTGGGGTGCTTTAGGTTTTACACTTCCTTTCTATCTTTGCAGTATTGTGCTGGAGATTAAGCAATGTTTCTGGTAGTGGTTCGAAGGAAATGGATAAAAGGGTATGAAAAAATTCAGAGCAACATGTGGGCGCTGAGAGATGGGAAGGGATGGCTTAGCTGGGGGTGGCCCTGGCACCCACCCCGCATCAGGAGTCCTAAGCTTTTCATGGATCTTGGTGGTTTGCAGCACAGGGTTTCAAGGCAAACTCTCCAAAATCTCGGAGTGGTGCATAGGAACTCAACGGTAAAAGTACATGGAGTAATTAAGGGCTTAAGGATCACTTGCACTCGTATCAACATGAATAATTTCTTTAATTGGCTTCGTGGGGACTACTCAGTGCCATATACCTTAGAAGGAGAGGTCTCCAGCAGACTGTGCTGCAGCACCAGCTGGGAATCCATATCATTCAGGGGGCTTGGGAGCAAGGTGTTTCCACTGTGACTGCAAGTGGAAACTCCAGCAATAGCAGATAATAAGCAACCTACATTTGTAAATATCTTGCTTTTGTTAAAAAAAGAAACCCACTATAGATTAGTAGCCACTTGAAGGGTAACTTTTTTTACAGCTGCGTGAAGAACTCCGGTTATCTGAAATATGGAGAGCTTCTCCGCACGGTGATGTTAGTGCCAGCTCTGCCGATTCTGTAGAAATTGCCCTGCACTTTATTGCTGGCTGAAGTGATGGAGTGTGGGGACATATTTCATCCTTGCTGTGTTGCATGATATGGCTAAACACAGAAACTTCCATTTTCAGTGGACAAATCTGCTCAGTCAATTATTGGGTCTAAGTGCAGATTAATATATTAATACTTCTAAAGCAGTTTTTATTGAAAGGTGTCGGTAAATATTGTGTACGTCAATTGGTTTTCTTTCAGAAAACTGTTGGGTGGCAGGCAAGTATTGCTATCACTGCCTTGTGGAAAGGAGAAATGAGGAACATGTGAATATGCCAGATTTATCACATGGGCCATCTTGGGGCATATTGGTGAAGGTTTGTGTGGGTTATCTGGAGCCCATGTGGCTGCAGCCCTCTGGACCTGCTCTCTTCCAGGATAGTTAGTCTGAGACACCCAGAGATTAGTTCCCTGGGAGCACAACAGGGAAAATGACCACCAGCTGTGGGAATGATGCGCTGGAAGAGATGGTTTCCCTAAACAATGTTGGGGGGAGCATGATAATGCTTCAGGACTGTGTTTGAAGTGTTTTGATGCAAATGTCTCGTTTAGCCACTTGTTCTCATCTCCAGTGGAACAAAGCTCTGCTTCCTTGGGGAAAGTTTTAGGAACATTTGTGCCTTTATGTGATGCAACCATGTCACCTCCAGACTTCCTGAGCTGAGGGAGAACTTGCATGGAAGTGCCTCAGCAGTGAAGTACATATAGTTCTTCATCTCTGTAAAGTTGTCTTTGGCATTTATCATATCAAAGTATTCAGATTTGTGAAGCAGTTTCTTGGAGCTCGGTTAATCCCAGGGGTGACTTTTTGACAAAACCAGCAGCAGAGCTGCCTCCCTGTTCACAGTGGGCAAGGAAAAGAGAGAACTGTGTTATGTTAACTGCAGGGAAATTAGAGCAAGCTAATCAAAGAACAGCAAAGAGGCAAGTTAGACATTAAAGGTGTTTCATATGGACCACAAAAAACGGAACTAGAAGTGTGGTCTTAATGTGTATTATATTCTGGTGCACAAGTAAAATCTATATAGCAAGAATGCAGCCAGAAAGGACCATATCTGACAACAGATACTTTTTCAATTAAGAAATTATAATTAATGTAGGTAAGACATTTCACAAAGGTTTCTCAGAGAGGTCGGAGACATAGGATCATTGAAAACAGGGCAGCATGGTGAGATGTCCTTGTCTGGAAGCACAATTGGCTAAACTTGCAGGATTTGGGGCAGATTTTTCTCTACTGTTATTTATAACATGTTTAAAAGATGGAGCTTGCCTAGGAAGCTTATTTCTTTCTTACTTTTTGAAAATAATTCATGATGCCCAACCTATATTTCTCTCACAGGAATTTATACTTTTTTCTCTTGTTCTATCTGCAAAGGATGCAGAGAATTGCTTCTGCCCAATACACATGCAGAGAATTGTTTTTGCCTAATACATATTTGAAGACTGCTGTCATGTCTCATCTCATTTCCCTTCTGTAGAAATGAACCAATCCAAGTGCTTCAGCTTTTTCCCAGGCCACACTTTCAAAGATCTCTGATGATTTTCCATTCCTCATCTTTGGACTTCTACTTTGTCTGAGCATGGTTCTCAGACCCGAACTAGTTATAGAGAGCTAATATAAACCCCACTTCGTAAAACTTTGCGTAGTGGAAGTCAATGATTGATCCCCTACAAGGACAGGGAAATGAAACCTTTCAGAACAGACATGAATTGCCCAAGGCTACTTGTCAAGGAAATGGCACAGCCAGGAAGAGGACCCAAGACCACAACTCCGTGGCCAGTCCCTGTGTTCCTGTGAAGAATGGTCTCCCTTGGCAAACACACTACAGGCAAGACTTTCATTAATGCAATGTACCACATAGCATCACTAAAAAATCTGGCCTGCCCTCAAGAAGTGATCTTTTTTCTTGCAAAAGATGAGATGTACTAATGCCTCTTGTATTTATGTGCTGGCTGCTCTTGGTATGGCTTTAACCCATCTGAACTCCTACAGGCTCTTGCAGGTTGAGGGCATGATGCTTTTAAATGTGCTTTATCCTCTTCTCTGTCACCTTCAAAACTTTCTACAAATGGAGATAAGCATCCAAGCTCTCTTTAAGCTGTATTCAGAGTTAATTCGTTTGTGCCTTTTAGTGATGGATTAGTGAAGAAAACTAGAGTGTTTTAAACAAGAAGAGCTGGTATATTCTGCTTGCTCCAATCAAGCTCACTTTACCAACACAATAATGTAAAAATACAAGTAGCTCTAAAATGAGGTTGTAGGAGACGTTACCCCGCATGAGCTGCCATTGCAGCAAATACATTTCTCCTTAGTTATTGCGCGGTAGTCAGTACGTTAAAATGTTCAGCCTTTTCCCTAGCTTTCCTTATGCTGTTTGCTGAAACACAGTCAGCTCAGCTCAGCTACATTGAGTAAACACACACTTATCTGGTTTAAAAATATTCTAATCATTATTCAGCTGATCTATATACCATATCTTTGCAATTACTCAGACGTGTTTCCTTTTTTGTTGTTTTTTGTAAGAGTACGTTTATTCATTTTCTCCTCGGGTCTATTGGAATAGTTTATCTGTAATTTAAGATGCAAGAACTTTCTTACCAGTGGAAATCAGCGTGCTAATTTAATACCAGCATTGCTTAACCTATCCAATGCCAGAGGGACCCCGTTGCGAGAAAGGGTGTATAATATAGCTTTATGAACATGCAGCGTTCATGCCAGCACACTGCTGATTAAAAAACACAGGAGGCATTTCTTCAAAGGATTCTGAATAAAGCCTTTGGTCCCATTTCCACACATTGATTATTTTTTTTCATTGTCCTAAATACATTTGTTAGACTACTTCATTTTGAACATTAGCTGAAGCTACATTAAGGAAAGATTTTGCATGTGTTTAATCCATCACTGAAAACAATTGAGATATAGATATAAAGATATACTTAATCTGATAAATATCTCAGCATTTAAAATCCTTCCAAATCCCTAGATAGTGCTACTTAATCTCTTAAACATGCATTTATAATGACTTAAGAATCCAGACACTGGAGATCTAGTGACCCAGTTGTGCTCTGCACTGCCATGTACGGTAGTTGATTTGGATTTTATTAATCCAAATAATTTTTGAACCCTGTAAACATACTCTGGACTTTACAAGTGCTAATGAGCATTGCTTACCTCCTCGGCAAATGGCGTTCTCCACCCAGAAACTCCGTGGCAGGTGCACAGCCCTGCGTTGCACACTGCAGCTCTGCCTTTAAAAGATCTTTTAGATGTATTGTAGTTACTGGGAAATGTGAGTGCTGAAACTTTCAGTGATATCAGATACTGTGACAAAGAAACAGACTGGAGATTGCCTAAAGTTTTAAACTCAAATAATAGTTTCTTTCAATGTAAATCTTCTCTTTACTACAGAAGAAAATGTATTTTCCTTCCTTCAAGGTACAATGGTGGTCTTAACACGATTTAAACTGTATTTCGAGGTAGTCACAGTCTCTTAACACTTTATCATTTAACACTAGCTAGGACCCCCCAGTATGACCCAGTAATACTCTTAGCTATGAATTATTTCTTTTCCAGGGAGGGAGAAAGAAATTACTATATATGAAATTATAAAATACCTAGCAATTATCTCTCCTGAAGCAATAGAAGTGTATTTACTGATATGAATGCACCAATCCTAGTCATCAATAAAAACACTGTATTAAGCTGTTAAAAATGGTCTGTTACTGGCAAAAATATGTATTTATCAGCAGTTGTCAATATTGTAATATCTTGCCTCTAAACTAGTTGTCTTCAGAGAGAGATTGTCGTGTTAAATGTTCCTTGTCTATGTTTCAAATGGTGGTTTTGGTAGTATTGTCCCCAGGTACTTCCTCCTCTGAAGACACATCCCATCATCCTCCTCCCATCCCACTGTGGGTATGTCACTTGAGGTTCTCCTTTGACTACAGGCCAATCCAGAAGTCCTCACTGCCACTTGCATGCTCTGGAGCTGAAAGCCTTCTCAGAAGGAACTGAGTCACCTTGCATAGCACAAAAATCATACATTGTCACCCAGTCTTACATGTATTTCTTTTATCAAGAGCAAAGAAACCTTTTTTATTCTCATATAAGTAGGATTTGGCAGTGAATGAGCCCTTTAAGCTAGTTTGCAAATAACTGCAGTATAGGATGGAAAATTCTTAAGGAGAAAAATGTGGAGCGAAACTGTGAGCATATTTGCATACAGATAAACTATTGCTTTTTCCTAGAGTCTAACTCAGAAACCACAGGTAGAACAGGGTAGTCTTGATAAATTGGACCAGCTCAGTTTGCTCATGGGTGTTTTCTTCACTCAGAGACAGTCGTCTTTTCCATACACCCTCTGAAGTTACTCATAGTGTGGTCAGAATAAACGCAAGTATGGGCCCTTCACTTGCAAGAGCCTTGGGCAGCTTGCTCCAGCCCAAGGGGCATTAGAAAACCTCCGTGTTACATCTCGGCCTCCAAACCAGCTGAAATATAAACAGGACCTCTGTAGCACCAAGCTCTGTCCTTAAAAGTACCATAAACAAAAATCAGGGCCATGAACCTACAGTGCCTTGGAGCTCTGCCTGTAAGTGCCAGGGACGAGATGCTGCTCATGCACTCAATGAAGCACGGCCTTGTCAGAGGCATTAAAATGACATGTTTATCCTATAAAATGAAGTTGGAAGGTTCAGCTCTCGTAGCCACCTGCCCAGATCTGTCTAAGGATTGTCTGAGAAGGCCTGGTTGGGAAACGACTTGTTTGGATAGGGTGGCCTTGACTGAGGGACAGTTTATTCTCATCTGGGAGTAAACCTACCTTTTCATTGTGGCAGATTTTGCAGGGGTTTTTTTTTGTCAAAAGAAAAATTCCTGTCACAAATGAGATAGATGAGCTGTATTGAACACATAATGAAGGACAATGACTGGGTGAATGCGCAAGGAAGATACTGGGAGAAGGAATCCGGTTGTGTGACTGCACTTTTCTGGTGCTGCCTTTGAGAGCCGAGGAGATCCCCTCAGCCTTGTTTGCCCGTATGATATCTGCAATGCCATGCAGACGTCTCAGGCATTAAGATGTCTAAAAATTACATTTGGACACCTATGATTGCACCAATGAATCTCATCTCAAGGATTCAGGATTTCAGATACGCAGACTCTGGTACTTGCAATGTTCCTTACGCATGAGCTATACGTGGCACAAGCCACACAAGAGCTGGCTCAGTATGGTCAGACAAGCCTGCAGAGCTGCGTACCTCATTCTGAAGTAGCTGCTGATTTTACGCCTCCCAGCCTCCCAGAGCACTGGCAGTGTGGCAGCCTACAGCGCCATGTTACATCTGCCATGGGTCCATGGACTCCAAACCCAGGAGAGCCATGTCAATCTGCCCCATTTCTGTCTTCCAGCTCTATGATACAACAGATAGGATTTACTGTTACCTCATGCCCAGGGTTTTGTGTCTGATTTAAGCAACGATTGTGAAATCTTTGATAGGATCATTTGAAAAATGAAGTGCATCCAAAATAATTTGTGTGTCTGCTTCCTAGGGAGAGAGTGTGAAAGGCTTGATTTCCTGGCAGTACTTTCTGGCTGGCTTGGAACAGAAAAAACTCATTTTTGCCCAGTAAGTTGTCTCTATAATTTGAGAATTTTGGTTCCTTTTTTCTTTCGTCTTGTACAAAGAAAGCAAGTGACTAGTACAGGCACATTTACTGAACTGTTACTCTGTATTGAGTCAGCTATGATCCATTCATACTTTAAATTCTGATGCCATCTCTTGTCTTTAAAGGTGAGCTATGGACAATGGTTGCTGTTGATCTGGCTGCTTTCCGCCCTGTCACTGTTAACTTTCTATTTGTCATTGTAGATGATGTATAGTTCTCTCCAAAATTTGTCCTCCATCTTTAGCTGGATGTACTTTAAGGATGAATCTTCTTTTTTGTGCTACATGTCACATCAGAGATGCATCTATTCTTGTTATGAAAAAGTCACTGTAATCAAGTGCAGATTAATGGAAAGATTATTTCTGTGAAGATAAAGAGTTCNTCGGTTGCTGTTGATCTGGCTGCTTTCTGCCCTGTCACTGTTAACTTTCTGTTTGTCATTGTAGATGATGTATAGTTCTCTCCAAAATTTGTCCTCCATCTTTAGCTGGATGTACTTTAAGGATGAATCTTCTTTTTTGTGCTACATGTCACATCAGAGATGCATCTATTCTTGTTATGAAAAAGTCACTGTAATCAAGTGCAGATTAATGGAAAGATTATTTCTGTGAAGATAAAGAGTTCCTATTTTAATATTTTCAGAAGCTGGATCACAATTCTGCCACCCTCAACTCTGCTATTTTTTGTCCTCTTTTTTTTCCCATGTACAGATGATGATACTGGGCTGATCTCTCCCCAGACAGTTGCTTGTAGTAGCAGTGTCCTGCACTTCTGTACCTGCACGTGATATATCCCACTTAACCAATTCTTCATTAGTCATTTGTGCTTTAAAGCATATGTTTTTATTCTAGCAGAGCATATGCTCTGCCTTACATGCTATTGATCCATTTGGAGCCTATCTCAGTAACTTCCTAGATGTTTCTACCTCATTAGAGTCATTACTGTCTTCATCTTTTCTCAGAATGGAATCTAAAAGATTTTTTAATTTATTCTGAGTATGCTGCATCATTGCCAATTGTTTTTGAATTGGAGGTACCTCAGCCCCTTTTAAGTTTTCAGCCATATTTTCTAGAGTGACTGTGGATCTCATCAGTTCTTAGGAGAGCTTTCATGAACTTGTGTCCCAAAGTGATGCCATATAAGGTCTTGGGTCTTCTGACGTGGTGTGAATGAAATCCTGAGAGTATGTTGTCGGTGACTGGCCTGAAGATTAGCTAGAGGAGAGCTCTCAGTCCTCCCTGCTACGTTGAACGGTTCCTATGTGTTTTCTTCTGCTGCCTCCTCCCCTAGAAGATGGACAGCAAAAAATGGCCAAGTCCTCGCAGGTCCTGGGCATGGATCAGTGGGAAAACATGCACAGGGCTATGATTTCTCACTTAGCTCAACAATGTGCCCTGGTGGGCTGGAGGGGCACACTTGGCTAGTGCTTGCTGTGGAGGTGTTTTTGCCTATCTCACAATACTCCCCCTGTGCACAGGCTGTAAGAAAAGTGTGAAAGCTAAGCACATGGATGGCTTTGGAAGGATTTGAGGCCACATCCTCAAAGACTGTGTGTCTTTGTGTGTTCAAAGGAAGCAAGCAGCTCCATCACTACCTTCAGTCCCTTATCCTTTTCCTCTGGCTCTTCTGGTCCTTCACTTCTATTGCATTGCTTTTATTCAGAATGCCCCAAATGCAATGGAATTCTATTGCTCGCACAGCCATAGGAATGTTTTTTTAAGCCATAAATTATTCATCTCCTTTAGCATGTGCCACATTCATCTGGCCATGCCATGGCAACCTGGTATCTTCTCGGTGACGGTGCTCGGCACCCACTCCTCCTGCTGCAGTGACAGTGCTGCAGTAGCCTGGGGAGGCCAGGAGGCTGAATCTATTTGTTTCAGCTACATAGATTACATGGTGGAACCGACTATTTCGTTTATTCTTTCTATGTGCCATAATAAAGCATCATGGGCAATGGCTCCCCTGCATGGGTATGCCCCAAAATCACTGTTGACTTAGTCTGTCCCTGCTGTTCCTCTTATGAATGTATAGTTTATTCAGAAAGCACAGACATTTGACTGAGGTGCCTTTGGTTCTCTTAGCTGGCTTCTAGCCAAGTTTGCTTGTGAAGTAACCTTTCTTTTCTTCTGCTGCAATATGTTTGTGCTGGTTGCTAAGCAGATTACTTCCTAGCTGCGTGTTTAACAAGAATGAAAATGGTAACACAGAGTTCGGAGGTGCCGCATAGCAGCATGGTATTTTTGAGTTAGGAAACAGGAAATAAGGGACAAAAATAATGATAGCTGCTGCTTCCTGGGATGGATTTTTTGAGCATGAAATTCTTGAGATTGTGGTATTTGCCATATTTCATGTGGTGTCTTTGCTTCCATTAATGGCTGAAAAAGTTTGCACAGACAGCAAGAAAATTCAGCTGAGGAAATGTAAGTAATGTAATATTTATTATGACATAGATGCTTTTGAAAGCCTTACTATTTCACTCTGATATTATTTCTTCAAAATCCTGTTGGCTGTAATGCAGTTGCACTTACCCTCTTTGTGTAACCCTTCTTTATGAGTGCCTTCAGGCATAGGTTGCTCTACTGAGGAGTTCCCATGTCCTCTAAGCAAAGTGAATCCTGACCACATAATTTCCCATTCATACCTTTTTGATATAAAAACGTGATTATACTGATTACAGCTTTCTAGTCCATAGAGCTTCTATAAGATGTATATCCTAGGGCAAGAGCAAATCAGTCAAACAGTATGCTCAGGTTAATCTTGCTGTTGAAGTTGGTTTGAGGCTCTACCTGAGAAAGAACTACAGGACTTTACATTAGGCCTCCATGGTTTGAGTATTGTGCAGTGCTATGTCAGATGCTAGATTGGATAACATAATCTTTATCCAATAATACTTCCATTGGTGCAGGTCTCAGTGATTCCATATTTAACCTGGTTTGGTGGTTGGGTTGGTTTTTTTTTTTTTCCTTTTTAGTGCCCCCAAGCTCTGCTTGATGCAAATAGTTAATATTTGATAACACATCTTTTCTTGTACTCTCTTTGTTATTTTATTTGTTCCTGGATCTTTTCTTTTATGCTACAAGATGGCCAGGGCAGGAACTTTTTTCAGCACACTGGGAGCTCCAGCCGAACCAATACCCACAAAGCCGTGTAAAACCACCAGAGAAGTTTGGACTAAAAAAACATTTTTCAGTTGTACTTCTCAAAATGAGGAGCTTCTCACGGAACACGCTGGACCCCAGCAATGCCCCTTGTTGATAGGGGCTGATGATAGCTTGATCATCCTTGGAGACAAATCTGCAGGGAAGGATACCAGAGATGTTGAATTCAGGTCCACGCCTCTCGTCCTGTTCTGTGAATCTCACCCCAGTGAAAGGGCACTTGTGGGGCAAGCAGAGCCACAGCTCCCTGCTTCCTTTAGGATGATGATACCTCTTGGGATGTTCCCGGAGGGCAGCTTTGTTCCCCTTCTCCATAGAGTAACTGATGGCCTTACCATATACCCGGTGCTTTCCTCTACACAAAGCGCAGACACGCTCAGGCGTTGTTGCTTGCTGTAGCTGCTGTTCTCTGCAGTGAGGGAGTAGCAGAGCACGGCTCCTGTCGCTTGAGCTGTCGTATGGTTAATGATGCACATCCAAATGCCACTTCCAGTTTCCTGAAAGGGGGATTTCTCATTCGTACCTGAACTGTGGTGTATCCAGCAGACGCAGAAGCGTGTGCTTTGTACAGTTGAAATCAATGTCTCAGTGACTAAGTTGTTGGGATTGGAGAGCAAAAGCAAGATGACCCCCAGTAGGTTTTCTGGTATCCATTACCTCTGCCAGCAGGACTATCTATAGGACTACCTACTATGGGGCAACCGTGCATGCCCTGATAAACAGCAGCCCATGTCTGGCCCCAGCAAGGGTGATATTGTTGCTTATTTTTGTTCATGTAAATCAGTCAGTCTTGGCACTACAAGCAGCCCTGGTGAGACGCTTGTGGCCAGTTTCCCCATGAAAAGGATCTGTAGCTTGCTGACAGGTCTGACCATCATTTTGGTGGGTAACATATCCTGGACCAGTCTTGAAGAATCAACATTGCTGAGGTCTGGTAAGGTTCTGTTCTGACCATGCAGTCTGTCTCATCTTGACCTGTGTGTCCTACTGCCAAAACCAGTGGCACTGCTGTTGGCCAGATCCAACCAAATTTGTCAGAGCCACAGAAATGTCAAACATAAATGGCTAAAAGTTCTAAGAAATTTGCCCCATCTGGAAGACAAGATCTTACTGAGGGAAAGCCTGCAAAATGAGCTCATCATCTTTAATAGCAGGAAAACCTCATGGGAGAATGGCAATGGAAGTGTCCCAATCAGCAGAAACCTTCATTAAAAACACTAGCCCTCTTAGAAACCACAGGGTCCAACCAGAAGACACAAGGCACCAGGCTACATTAGCTCCATTGCTGGTAAGCACTTTTTTCTTTCACACGAGCTTGGAATCGCCTAATTACTAGCAGCTAGCGCTTTATTCTCCACCATCTTCCTCCCTACCTACATTTTAGAAAGCTGAAAAAAAGGGGGATCTCTCTTAATCTTTTTAGATTCTTGGAAATTTTATTCTTCCCTGCTCTCCTCCTGAAAAGCTGAACTACTGTTTCATATGAGAGACACTGAGCACATTGACAGCAGACACTGAGAGAAAGAAAAATAAACTACGCACACAGAATAACTGTTTCTTCAATGACCTTTCTTCAGTCACACTGAGAAAAATGTCAAATCATCATTGCTAGCGTATTTCCCCCAAATGTGCCAGCTAATCAGTAAGTATGAAGTTGAAGTGAAAAGTTTTACCTACTAAACATTGCCTCATGCCTAACTTCATTAAAATTTATCTACTGTCATGTTGCCCAACCACCTACTTTGATTAGATCCTCCTGGAATTCATCTCCATTCTCAGTCACTTTGTGTAACTTAAATAATTGTGTGTCCTCAGCAAATTCACCACCTTGCACACTGCTTCCTCCTCAAGATAGTAACTAAAGCTCTTGAGTTGCAGAGATATTGAAAGCACCTACATGTTCAGCTTGGCAATAAAACTATTTATTCTTCCTTATAAGTTCTGTTTTTAAAAATTCTTGCATTTCCCCCCAAAATTACAAACTTCCATTAATTCTCCCATGGGTGAATTTCCCAATGGAGTTGGGTAAAACTAAGTAAATGTGTGGCTTACTAACTTTGTGTCTTCCTAGAGCTCTGCCAGGTTTATTGCAGATAATGAATTCTGACAGAAATTTTGCTGCTATTTCTCTGCTTATGTTTAACTATTGGAGCTATTTATGTCCTCGATGATCTTTTTTATGTTTAGATGAGTGTTTGTATTTTACAGTGCAGAGTGAGAAAAAGTGTATTGCAAAACAGAGAACAGGTTTCTGTATGTACCTTGCAGTAAAAATATCAAAAAGACAAAACCGCAGTGTTGGTGGTCCTCACCATTATTTCTGTAAATGAACGGGGCATATCCATGCATTGCTGAAAATCCAATTAGTAGAAGTCCCAGATACTCTCACTTACAATACTGTCTTTGTGTCTTTGCTCTTTTCAAAGAGTATTTGTGGTTTGTCACCTAGCATTTGGTTAGTTCTTTAATTTGTGTCGTGATTAATGAGTATTAGGAGATTGCGTATTTAGTTTACGTGCTATTAAAGGAAACGGGACCAAAGCTGTCTGAGTATACCCAGCAATGGCTAGGTCTGATTTTCTCTCCGTGTATGTGGTTATTTTAGAAGCTATAGAAGTACTTTAGAATTAGAAAGTCAGATTATTTTCCTGCTTCTGTAGTGATTATACTAATTTGAAGTGGAAGAGCTGTAGAAGCTTGGATGGGCTAAATGCCAGTTGCATGAAAGGCAGATTAAAAAGGTGGTTTTGTCCTGTGCTGGCTTTCAAAACTGTTGGTGTGACCTGTTCTGCTGTGGGTGCATTTGCATTGTCTCATGAAGGGCATCAAAGGCACATTTTGAGTCTCCAAAATGAAAAAGAAAATAATCTTGGCATCCTAAGATGGAGCTGTCAGAGCAGCAGTTCACCAGTTGTTCTACAGCAGAAAGAAATCTTCAAATCCAAATTTGAGAGAATTCAAAAGGTTGCTTTAGGATAAGTTTCTGTATTTTCTTCGTTCTGTGGATCTCAGCTGCTAGAAATAAATGCCCACTGAACTGAGCCACCCTGCTACCTAGGGTGTGTGGTACGTGTGAGTGAAGCATTCAGCCAGAAGAAAGCATCCTGATCCCTGGCAATCTGTTAAAACATCACAACTCAGGAAGATTAATTTGGAGAAAGCACTGCCTCCAAACCCCTGCTTGCTCTTCCTCAAAAGCTGTAAGACTACCAATACTTAAGATTGTTCCAACTACTTCTTTAGTAGGTTGGGGTTTTTTTGCAGTTACCTGTGCAAGTGAGCACTGTAATATAATGTTTTCATTTGTATGTTCATCCCTGAGGAAATTACCTCTCGAAATTTGTTTACTGGACAATTTTTGAGATTTAGCCACAAATTATTTCATGCTGGCTTGTGAATATGCCACTTCAGCGTAGTTCATACTCACAGTGGCTCAAACAGCTACCATTTAAATGTAATGGCAAATGATGTCTTAACGGTCCTGAAAGAGAATCACAATCTGAAATATTGCTACCTGCTTTGCTTGTAGACTAAGCATTTTGCATCTGCAAAAGAAAGAGTACCCAGTAAATGTAACTGTAATAGCCTGTCTGTAACAGAAAATAAAGGGAGAGTTTGTGTTTATCGATCAATGTTTGTTTGTAATACTTGAATGTGGAAGGCCTCGCACTTTTTACAAAAAAAAAGATATAAAATTCATTTAGGCTGGTATTAGTGTCCCAGGCTTGTCTGTGCAGTCTTTTGTGGGGTAGATTACAACAGGGTTTTAACATTGCCCTCATGTCTTAATAGATTAAAAGTAACTTTTAATTTCTGACTAGAGCAAGTTCTAATTGACTAACTGATTTTGATAAATAATGACATCCTTTGGAATAGTTTATTAGTGCTGTCAGGATTTGTTTGAATTAAATGTGCAACATTTCTATCTGTTCTCATGCCAGGAACTGAAGGTGTCTTAGAAGTCACAATAACTGAACAAACAAATTTAAACACTTACCAACGCATGCTTGTAATGCCAATAAGATAAAGCTGTTCAAAAATGAATGGAAGACACGTATGGACCTCCGTGCTAGGATTTCACAGTACCTGAGAAAGTGGGGCTTTAAAGGTACTACTTTACGTTAGGATTTCTGATCCAAAAGCTGAGGCACGTCTTGTTTCTGAATTGCTCAGCTGTTAATCCAAGAGGAACTCTAATGTTGCTTTCCACTCAGCAGCTCTCAGCAGAGCATCTCTCAGCTTCCAAGCAACTATTATGATAAAAAAAACTTCCCAATAACTCCTCCAGTATACTGGCAAATAGAAATGATAGAAGCATAACGTTGTCCCATGAGTTTGTTCTACAACGTGTGCTGGGGAACAACAGTGTGTGGGTCTGCTTATATTAGGGTCTGAAAGCTGACGTATTCTTCAGATCTTTTTGGCTTCTGCTCTCCTGATATTTAATTGTTGTCTTTGGCACATGTCCCATCAGTACCTAAGCCTTGGCCCTTCTGGGGTGTTTCATGATTTATTTGGTTTTATTCTTGGATTGCCCTTCTTCCTGACACATTCACTCTTGTCAGCCCCCAGCCTTACTCTATTTTATTGATGTTTTAGTCACTGTGATTCTGTGACCTGTAGACTTCCATTTGGGAGCTGCACTTAGCACAGCTTTTTTAAAACCGAGTGGTGCTTGTTTATTCGTAGAAGTAGAGAAATTGCAGAGAAAATAGTGAAAATTACAGAAGTCCTCTTGGTCTTACCAGACAAATCCAGTTTAACACAGGTTTTCCCATCACCTGACCCACCAGACTCCCTACCTGTTGCATCTCCCAAAAAAGGACCCTGTCTTTCAGAAGCCAGGCAAATGTGAGCGCCTTCTGCAGCTGGAGGATGGGACCAAGCATATTTGATAAGTGCTGTGGAAAGTGGAGATGGAGCAATGCGTCTCCTGTCCTCTGGGCATAGAGCTTGCAGTTCCAGCTCTCAGCATATCACACTAACCAGACAAGTGGAGGTACCTGTGTTGCATATATATGTACAAAAGAAAGAAACAAACAGATATCCCTGAGGTCTCCATGCTTGGGAGCTGTGAATCTTAGAAATCTTATTTTAAATGTCAGCAGGCCTGTGTTCTAGCTTTAATAATCTGAAGGTAAGAATTACTTCAATTTCTGAATGTCTTCTGAGTCAAGCAACTAATTACCATCTTGTCTTTAACTGTTTTTTTAATCTCTTGATGAATAGAAGTAAGAAAAGTCTGCAAAGTATTTTCCACTGATTTTTCTCTCATTATCTGAACATCCCCTTTGCCCATCCATGCCTCCTTTGTGTATTCGTTTGCAGGAGCTCTTCTACCGTGATACTTTTAGTTATTTTTGGTATTGCAGAACTTCAACTGGTTATTCTGCATCTTGCATGCTGTCAGTTATAAATCAATATTATTGTAGTGAGAATCACCTGGTACCCTATGTTTATCTGCAAACATGAATATGAAAGTATAATCAGACGCTCTTCAAACATGGTTGTAGATATTTTCTCAATAAAGCAAGGTATGGTAAAAAGAACTATTTTCTTCCTGACACTAGCTGTTGAAAGAAAACCAGAAGAGGTTTAATATCTTTGTAGCTGTCGTAGTGGGAAACCATTGAAAACTTCGTAACTTAACTTGAACAATTTGTATGTCTTTGTTTATTTAGGTAGGCTGTATTCCATCTGCTATTGGAACTGAATGGAGTAACTTTTATATTAATAGAAGGAGGAAAAAGATCCTGTACCTTGTACACATAATGGTCTAGCTAGAGTATTTAGACCTGGATACATCTGTCTTCATAGAGATGGAGCATCTCAAGGTCCCAGAACCTCTAATGCCTGGACCATTATTTTTAAAGACCAGAAGGTGAAGCGTTCTCAAATCTGCCAAGCAATCAAAGATGGTAATTTGCAAGATGTTCAATAGCTCAAGATGCCTAAAAAAAATACAGAGAAACAAACTGAAGTCCAAGTTGGACTCTTTTCTCCCATCTCCTCCTAGATATAGTTTTCACCCATTAAAGAACTCTACATGTTGTATTTCAATTGATTAATAACTAATGCATTATTTTTGAAAGGCTACCATGTCCACTGCAATTATTTTCATTTATATTCTTTTTCTGAAGGGACTAATTTCCAAAAATATGTTACAGTTCTTTTGGGCTTCCTGTAGCGATTGTAGGAAACCACAGGAGTCCTATAACCATTAGCTTAATTTCAGAACTGAAAAAATTCAGCAGCTCATAGTTATGCAGAAACAATGCTGATAGTTTGCTTTTAAAGTGTAGTCAGACTACATATAGGTCAAAATATTAAGTAGAACTTCATAAAATTTTGATATATAGCACTTATCCATCTTTCCAACCATCCCTCGTTACTGTGCAATGTATGTAATTAGGAAAGTCCAAAGACAAGTCTGTGGTGCTCAGGCAGGTCTGAGCTCAAGGCAGGAATGCACATCAGTGAGTCAGGGTCAGAATTGGTTTGGAAACCATACCCAGAGCCGGGCCCAGCTCAGTGATCCCCAGACAAGCCCATAGCGATGAGGCAGGTCCAGGTCAAGCCCTGAGTTAGCCTGTTGGCCAGGGTCCTGGTCTGAACCAACGGGGTCCATGACCAGGGATGGGCATGGCTGTGACACCACTGTGATGTTGCTTAGATGGGGACCGAGGGTGAGACCCTCAGCCTGAAGACAGCTCCCAAGAGGAGGAGGGCAGCCCTTGCACAAGCTTCCTCCAGCTTTTTCTTCACAACAGCCCTCACTGGCTATAAATCCAGCAGAACAGACAGAAAAAAAAATAGGACTGGGAAGATGAATTTGGAGTATATCAGAGAATTCAACTAAATGTTTGTAGTTGGATGATGTGAAAACAAAAACAAAGGATATGAGGACGATAATCGTGGTCCACAAGTATGAGAAAAAAGAACCAAGTATTGTGTCAGGACAGCACAAAACTATACATAACTTCTCTAATGGATGTAAGCAATATTATAGAAAGAAAAATAAAGGTGGCAGTCACAGGAGATAGAACATCCAAGAGCGGCATATGTACAGTGGCATATCTGTCTATGAAGGAGGTGGTGAAAGTCTGTGGCTCAGAACATTTTTTTAAATGGCCTCATTAAAGCTTTCTACCTCATCTTCTAAGGAGGAATCCATGACTGACTATAGCCTCTCAGCATTTACTCCATTGTTAGAGGTCTGGACAATGATTTCTGATTTTCTGTCAGATAACTTAGAACATTTTTTAGCATTTAAGCACTGTGAGAAGCATCCTTATGAAATATTGCTGGGGCTTGAAAAATATTTCCACTGTATACAGCCTGCTATTAGTTTCCAGAGCCAGTAGCTAATGGAAGCTATCTAAAAGCAGGAATCATTCTTATGTCTGCTATTTGAGAACATCTGTGAATAGATATTTTTATTTCTTCTTCTCCCAGTTACATTAAATTTAGTAACATATTTTCTTGTATTTTGTTACATGTACAGCCATAAATTTCAAAGATAAGAGTGATAATGGGAAGTCTTATTTAGTTAAATGAGCCTACAGGCATATGGATGAGTGCTCTTCATAAGTTTCAGATTGGCATAAATAGATCTTGCAGTAGAGTCCGGCTTGAAACTTGTGTAGAAGAGTCATTGAGTGAAGATAATTAACACCAATTATTATTTTTACTCTCAAGTCTCAAAGGCAACTATTAGCACATGGTTAAGCAGTACCATAGTCCTGTACAACTGTCTCAATAAAAGATGTAGTCTCGTGGCAATGTGCTGGTGGGACAAATACCATGTTTTCAGTTCAACCCTTCCAATTTTTCTTTATTCGTTGTCAACATCAGTATTTAAACTTGCCTTTTGCATCTGACTAGCAATCAAATAGATATTGGACCTTCCTCCTTCTGGTACAGAAGGACTCTTTATTGCCTAATGACATTTCTTGTGATAAGGCGGGAACACTGAGGTGCACTGGGTAGCAAATACATCGGGAATCAAGGCACCTGGTGGCTCATTTTGTGAGGAGGTAAAAATAAACTTTCGGCACTCCAGTTTCTCATCTATCAACGAGAATGCTTTCAATGAGAAAACATGAATGTTTTGATGAGAAGGTCTTGAGCTGTGTCTGCACAGAAATAAGTGAAGGATTCTTCACTTATTCTCACAATATTGTCCAGGGAGGCTGTTCTAACTGCTTTCAATAGCTTCTGACTGTGAATAATTGCTGTGCTCCTTTGGGGATAACAATCTCTCCCATCTGACTGATCTTTCTCCTGTGGTGGAGACAAACACTATCCTAAATACTGAGTTTTCCCATCTTGAGCTCCAGCTTCCATGTAAAGCAAAGAAACGAGCATTGGAGCTACATAGTTCAAAGTCAGATCAAAGAAATAAAACTGCACTGATTGCGTTGGCTGATGATGTCTTGCTAGCAAAAAATGAAGTGCAAGTGTCTGTGATGACCATTTTACATCTGCGTGACACAACTGATGCTGTTGATGAAGGACATTTTTATTGACACAACTGTAAACTCCAGTGGAAATCTGCAGAGATTGTTTTGAGACGTTCTTCTGTTCCCTTTCAGAAACACTGCCGGACGTGACATTAGGCAACTATGCAATCATACTTGCAGAGCTTTTCTATGAATTGCTTTAGGCATCTGTCTTGTCACTTTGCCCCTACTGTATATTTTGCCTCTGCACCTGTTATTTTCTGTGCAAATGAATAAGCTAAGTAGTAGGTATTCCTAATAAAATAAGAATTAGGACAATTTCCACCTCCCTCCTAGCTGAGAATTCATGGTGTGTGCTTGTAAGGTACAGCCAGATAGAAAAAAATTAACCCTGAAAGCTTTGAATGTTTATTCAGCCTTAATCATTCTCCGTGTCCTTGATGATTTAACTCAGAATGTCATTGACAGAGACGTCATTCCTACTTTGTCTTAGCAATTCTTTAAAACTGCTCTGTAAGTGAGAAAGACAATCAGGCTGGGTGATATATCACAGTATATTTAATGCATTTCTTTCCCTTTTCATAGCAGAATTTACTATTCAGAGTGACACTCCATATGTTTTTTCAGCGGAGAAAGAAAATGCTGATAATATACTACGGTGAATGAAGGGGTGATGCAGCATTTGAACATGCTTAAGGAATGATTACTTCATCTTAAAAGCAAACCCTTTCAGAGACTCAACAACACCTTGTAGACCATGACTTATATCTGACTCTTAAATGCACGTGGCTCATGAGCTGTTCAGATGCGTTCCTTGTGGCCAATGCCCTGGGTTTGGCCACCGGGCAGTCAGTGTCTCTGGCTGGAGATTTAATGAGCTTCAGGGGTCTGGGAGTTTGACACAATTGTCAGTAAAATGGAGGGAGGGACTGAGTCCTGTCTCAGAAGTCAAGTAGTGTGAACTGGCAATGTACTCCTGGGGACTAGCTCCCTCCATAGCAGGTCTGTGTTGGAGCCAAAAAATAGAGTTAGTAAATTGAGCTAATCATTAAAGACAATCAGAGATCCAGTGCTTGAGTTCGGTCCTTGGTACTCTTCTATTTTACTGTATAAAGATACTGCCTAAAACCCAGGTGCGGCCCCTAGGCGAGGTCTATTCCATGGTGAAGTGAAAGGACCTTTAGGAAAACACCACTCTCTCCTGCATCTGGACTACTCCTGGAGCTCTCTCTCTTGTTTCTTTGAAGTATGAGATCTCATCCAACCAGAGATTTTGGGATGCCCCTCACACAGTCAGGAGAGTGATTCAGTTCAGATTTATACGGAATGGCCTCTCTACGTAACAGCTCAGGGCAGCATCCCTCAGCCCTTGGGGTAGCTCCATCTCCAGATATTGCTCTCCCAATCCTGATGCAAGACAACAGCATTCAAAGGATCAGAGCAAAAGTAAATCACTTTAAATAGATGGCAGAGACTGCAAGCTGCGGACAGTCCAGAAGGGTGTTCAGCTGATCACATGTAGGTGTCTCTCTGAGACTGAGATGGATAGCACACTAAACACCTCCACCTGAGTTGTCTGAGTTGTCGATACCCTGGGAGCATACCCAGCTCACACAGAGACACCTGCGTTGCCATACCTATCTGTAGGTGTCTCATCTGGAGCTGAATCTCACCCTTCTCTCTCTTGCGAAGTAAATCTTTGACACCGGGTCATGTCTATTTTTGCGTTCACTTCCAATCGCTGGTCAAGGACACTGGGATTTTCATTTAAGAAGGTCATGTTACTTGCTTGTGATTCCAGCAATACTACCATCGGACACATGGTTGTTACACAGATTGATATGCTTAAGCTGGCTGGATAATCATCACATCGGCACTGCTATTAGATTAAATCTCTCTTGGACATGCAGATCAGTCACATCTCCCAGCTGCGGCACAGACGTATATCCATCCGCAAAAGCCCGGAGGCAGAACATGGGGGCTTAGCTGGAATATTATTGAAATGAGCTCTCTTCCATCAAGCCACTTTCATGCTTAGTGTTACAGCTTTTGTTTGCAGGCGCTGGTCTGCTGGTGCAGGTCTGCGCTGGGGAGCTGGCAGGCACTGCTGCTGTCGCTGCACTTGCTGTCATGGTAGTGTTTGTTAATTTTGACGGAAACCTGGGCACACACATCTTTCTTTTCTTTGTTGTGTTCCCCAGTAGTAATTTAACTGTCTCCATTTTTGGAAGATGAGCTTCACTGAGTCCAGATGTTTTCCTGCATCCTTTTGATGACACGAGAGACATGCACCATTTGTTTTGCATAACACATTTGGTTTTTCCCATACAGCATGCAGCAATGGATGATTCTCTTGCATTTTCTTTACCTCAGAGATTATTGGAAACCAATGTACTTACAACAAAAGAAGAAGGGCCTCATTGTACTTTGCATGTTTCTATCCTTGAGAAATCCTTCACGTGCTTTAAGTAGTAGTGTTCAAAAAAATCAGTGAGCTATCAAAAATAGAGCAGCGAGTAGCGCGCTCCATTTATTTTTGTCTCCCTACTCTCCATGTTGGATTAGGAAACATTAAATATTTTAAACTGAGGAGGCAAAGGATGAATTCTGAGCTTGATGCTAAATCCTGACTGTATCAGCAAAAGAGAAATCAAACTCGTATACTATTTGTTGATGCATAAATACTCAGTTTAAAAATTCATAATTTGACATTGTTTTGAACTCCGTTGCCATTAAATTAACTCAACCTTAAGGAAATAATTTAATGGCTACTTCAAGCAGAGAATCCAAAATATTCCAATGCATGATCCAAATCACTCACAAACCTGTTCCTGTTCTCTCTTTCCCCTTCTCTCACAGCAGTAAAATGTTACATGTAATCAAGAGTGTTTTCTATTTTCTTTTCAAGTAAACAAACTATTGAACTTTTTGTGAAACTAAGTTTACATCTTAAAAGCTATTATTTAAAAAATAAAATGTCTTGGACACTACACAATATCTTCGTGGCCTTCAAAAATGTCCATTAATGTTTATTGTTGTTGATGTTTATCATCATCTGTGTTTTTCCTCAGTCCATACTCTGATTATTAGCTATGACAGTGCAAATTATTCATGCCTTCATGCTGTTTTTCTGGCACACATTGCAGTCACTGTACGGTGTCGTCAGTGTTGGAGTCTGCCTACATCTTTCACATGGAAAGAAGTAAAATTTAAATAAATGGTATTAATGAGCAGCTCTACAGAATGCAGGCTAAATTAATTTAATTGCTTGTATGAACTAACTGCGGTTGTTATCCCTCACTGCTTAAATAAAAACATTTATTTCTGCTCAAAATTATCGTCAGCCCCAACACAGCAAAATACTGACAGGAACAATAAGCACAGCCATAACTTGTAGCCAATGTGTAATCTGTGCTTGATGTGTGTGTAATTGATAAAAATTGCTTTCAGTTGGTAACAATAAAAGAATAAACCATGCTCCATATATCTGTCATGACGGCTTTGTACTGGCTTTTGATGATCTTTGGTAGCATTGCAATAAGACAGAAGGTCACTGCACTTGATTCCTTTTAAATGAGTTTCCATATGGTCTTTAGTGTGTAATACAAGAGGTGGAGGCACTCCAGGCTTTCTCTTGAAGCATCATTTAGGTTAAGTTACTGCTAGCACATAGGGACTGTTGTGATCCTCTAGTCTGGTTCCTCGTATAAAGAAGGCTATCAGCCGGTACTCAAATGATTCTTGTTTGAATAAATCTTCTCTGTCAGAAAAAAAATAATCATGAATTAAAGATGAAACAGCCAGGATGAGTGAGCATGCGTGTCGTGGCAGGGCACTTACTGGCAAGAAGAAAAAGAGAGGAATCTAGGGATCAGAGTCTTTTACAAGGGTGGACAGAGGAACATCCCTGAGGGAGTCATTTAGGCACAGCAAGCAAGAGGTAGGAGTTGCATTCCCACCTCCTGTTCAAGGCTCTGGCTCCCAAGCAAACAGCAGCTCTGGCCTCCCTTCCTGCAGACATCTTTGTGATGGGAGCAGGTTGAGGTATAGCCATCTGCTGGGGACACTGTCCTGAGTGCTTTCTTTGACACCTGGAAAAAGTTATTCCTCTTGCTTCCACACTGACTAAGNCCTGTGCAACCTGCTCTAGGCTAACCTGCTTTAGCAGGGGGGTTGGACTAGATGATCTCTAGAGGTCCCTTCCAACCCCTACCATTCTATGATTCTATGATTCTATGATTCTATGACAGGGTGATATTTTTCCTTGTGTTTCACGCGACAGGAGTGCGGTTGGATGTCCAGGAGGGTCAAGTTCTTGCCCCTGGCATTTCCTTTCAAAGGGGTCAGTTGGTTCTTTGGTAAGACAACAAGGTCTATGGGCACGGGAGATGCCAGCTCCTTGAACCACTGTAAATCACTGAGACAATATCACTGGGGAAAGTGTGGCTTTACCTGGAGAAAGTGGGATTACCACAGGAATTGCATTATGAGTGAGGAACTGGCCAGAGGAAAGACAAGATAGAGTGCTACTGAAAAGACAAGTATTAGGCTAAGGTGAAGATATTAATAGAGTCCTTCCAAAACTGATTTAGGGCCTAATCTTATTTAGAATTTTAATTTCTGACCTTGGTAGGAGTGTAGTAATGAAATTTGCTGACAATCTCAAGTGTGAAAGCTGCATCAATAAAGAAGAGATTTGGTTACCATACAAAGAGAGTCAGATGACCTTGAAGTGTTTAGTAATAGAAGTGGGGTGAAATTCAATTGTACAAAAGTACAAGTTCCTGCACTCAGAAATTAATAAGAGGAATTTTTATGACAAGCTAAGAGGCCATCAGCTGAAAAAAAACCTCAACAGGAAGATCTAGTTGTATTGGATACCCTGTGACTATTAATAGAATCAAGGGCATGCGGCCCTGAAAATATCAGAAACAATCCCAGAAAGTGGTTTCTTGGTTACAATGCATTTATTTCATTTCACCATCATTTGTGTGAGAACTGTTAGCAAACACTGCAAGGGAACACTGCAGTTACAGCTGAGCAAGTGAACTGGAGAGTGGTGGCTGGAGAGAAGGGATAGCCAGTCCTCTCTGGACTTTCTTGTCCTTCCCCTGGCTTCCAGCGTGAATGTGTGCTTCATCCCAAAGATAAAAGCTACTAAATAGATTGGGGGGGATGAAAGTCTCATAAGATGGGACTCAAAGATTTGGCTTGTTGAGCATTGCAGAGAGCTGCATGTAAATAGTGGGCTGGGGGAATACAAGTGAGGAAAAAGAACAATTTCAATGAAAGGACAATGTTGGCGTGAAAACAACTGGTACTTACGGCTATGAAGACAATTAGACCTGACATTTTAAAAAATTTAGAAATTAGGTTATTATTATAGGAGGAGAGAGGTTCAGGAAGAGCTTCTATGTAAAAGAAGTAGCTAAAAAAGCCCCACAACTTTGAAGATGAGGATTGTTCAGCCTGTGAACGGGGTTATGGGATACCCTTGCTTGCCATATCAGGACAGTGAATTTCAATACACAGATTCTCCAGTCAGCCCCTGCATTCTGCTGTATGTTGCTACTAAGGACCGAGATGCATAGTCAGGCTGGAATATTTTTAAGAATCATAGGAACATCTCAGCAGCAGTGAGTTAACAGAGATTCTCCTTCTTTGATTTTTACACATGTATAATAGTCAAGATTATTTCATCAGTACTTTCATTCATCTCAGCTTGCTTAAGTATAATGGAAGCTGCCTACACTTACACAATTTTCTTTGCAGAATTACAAATGTGTCATCATAATTGTAGCTATATCGTCTCTCATTTTTGCACTGAGTAGAAATAGTAGCACATTCGTAACAATTTTTGAGATACTGCTGCATATGTCCAACTTGTGTGTTAAGATGGCAGAAAACTGTTTCTGTTTTTTTTTCCAGAAAATCTGAAAATAGTTGTGGTTTCACATTTTCAAAGGAAAAAAAAGGAATTATCTTTGGCAGAGTTCTACAGCTTTCTGAAGTAAATTTCTTCTAGGCTTTTGACTTTCAGATTCCTGTGTGTTTTCTTCTTCACTGTTATTTTCACTGAAAGAGAAGGTAAACAGGAAAAGGGAGATAGGCAGAAGAAGGGAAAAAACAAAAGAGCTGGTGCAATAGATGAAATAACAAAGGTTATGTTGTGCCAAAAGATGGGGAGGAGAAAGGCAGAAAAAAAGCCGTTCCTTATGAGGAAATATCGCTGTCAGTTTGACAAGAATTAGGCTCTTCCTAAGAAGGAAAGCCTAAGAAGGAAAGGACCGGTCAGATACAGCAAGTCTTGAAATCATAAAAAGCCATTGCAAGAAGTAATAGCCTGTTCTCAGTGCCCAGAGGGGATAAAACAAGTAGTAATGGGTGAAAATTGCAGAATCACTCAAGTAAGACATTAGAAAACTTGTTTTTAAATGACAGATGTTGTAAGCAAGAGAGGTTATGTGGGAGGTTGTGGAAGTGTTGTCATCCGAGGGAGGTCCTGAGGAGTGGCACAGCTGCAGCTGATTCTGTCTTTCCGTTGGGAGATGGACCAGGTGACCTCACCAAGTCCTTCCATTTTCCCTTTTTTAATTATTCTATTTGCAAATATAAAGGTATTTTTTAAAAAGGATTTTAATTTCTCATTGAATTTATCAATGTTCTGTACCTAACTTCAGGGAATCAAGGCATTTAAGGAAGATCAGCCTTGATCCTTCAGACATTAATCTACATGTTTAACTTTGCTACCAAGAGGCCTACTCCTAATAGCACAATTAAGCACATATCTCAGTTTTCCCAGACTAGCAAAGACATCTTGCATGGCACACAAAGGCTTGGGAATTCTGTGTAAACACTGACCTTGCCACTAGAGCCAATGAATGCTTAACGCAAGTACTGAGTTTCAGATCCCTCTTATAAAATGGTTCCTAGAGACACTGTGGAGGGAAAAGATGCAAGAGCTATCAAAATATTTCATTTACTAATAATGATATATTTAGAGTCAGACATATTGAAGCCGGAAGGGTGTATTTCTACTTTACTCTTGAGTGTTTAGGCATAATAATCTTCTGTGGAGAAGGACCTGGGAGTGCTGGTGGACAACAGGCTCACCATGAGCAGGCAATGTGCCCTTGTGGCCAGGAATGCCAATGGCATCCTGGGGTGCTTTAGGAAAAGTATGGCCAGCAGGCTGAGGGAGGTGATCCTGACCCTCTATTCTGCCCTGGTGAGGCCACATCTGGAGTGCTGTGTCCAGTTCTGGGCTCCCCAGTTCAAGAGAGACAGGGAATGACTGGACAGAGTCCAGCACAGGGCTATGAAGATGATGAGGGGACTGGAGCAAACTCTCTTATGGGGAAAGGCTGAGAGAGCTGGGTCTGTTCAGCCTGGAGAAGAGAAGGCTGAGAGGGGATCTCATCAGTGCTTATCAATATCTAAAGGGTGGGGGTCAAGAGGATGGGGCCAGACTCTTTTTGGTGGTGCCCAGCGACAGGACAAGGAGCAACGGGCACAAACTGGAGCACAGGCAGTTCCCTCTGAACATGAGGAAGAACTTCTTTACTGTGAGGGTGACAGAGCACTGGAACAGGCTGCCCTGGGAAGTTGTGGAGTCTCCTTCCCTGGAGATACTCACCTGGACACGTTCCTGTGCACCCTGCTCTAGGGGCACCTGCTTTAGCAGGGGGGTTGGACTAAATGATCTCCAGACGTCCCTTCCAACCCCTACCATTCTGTAATTCTGTGTGATTCTGTGTAATCCTGCTGTGTGACAGTGATTAACACCACCCAGTCATGTAGATCCTTTAAAGACAGGAAAAAGATCTGAGTATCTGAAGTCTTTGTGGAGTGAAGAAGTTTGTTAACACGCTGCTTCTGAGACATTTAATTGAGAACTCAGAATTGATAATGCATAGCCATTGCATAATACTTTCATTCATCGTGTGGAGTGGTTTGTCCTATGCCACAAGTGAATTTCATGTTATTTGAATGGTTTTTGCTTCCCAGAGAATTCAATTCTGACACCATTGCTCCGGTCAAACAGCACCTTAGTCCTTTAATCATTCCAGTAAAGTCAATGGGTAAAGCACTTCATCATCTGAGCAAAGAGAAAAGGATCTGGTCCATAAGGAAGACATCTCAGTCTGCTGCAATTGATAAGCCAGTGTTTTTCTTCCCTTGCTCGTCTTCTGATACATTACGGTTTTTCAGCAGTGAGCTATTCCTTGTGTAATTGCATTGGAATACCTCAGGCTCATTTTTCTGATAGCATTGCATTTTGTGGGGAAATTAAATTTCATTAATAGTTACAACATATAATCTTTTCAGTGCCGAGAGAATAGAACACTTAGAAATTGTGCTGGAATACTGATGGGCCCTATGAATTTAGTATGTCGTATTTTGAATTACTACCTTATTCTCAAGTAAAACTTTGCCCTGGCCAAACGTCTAAAGTCACACCAAGAGCACTTCAACAATTGCTGATGGTTGTAATACTGTTAACAGGAGATACTGATTTAGAAGTACACTGTGATTATTTTTGGTGCCAGGCAAATAGAAACTGAATGCATCTTTGAAATTAGTTAATGTTTTCCACTTCTTCCCTGTTCGGTATTACCTGCAGCATCAACAATTTGCAGATCACTTTTTATAATTGCTACATTAGACGTAGCTGTAGAGGTGCCTGATGAAGGCTGAGACTCACACTTTAACAAACACGTCTACTTTTTGTTACAGTCCAGGCTGTTTGGGCTTGCAATCACAACCAATCATCGAATGAAGAGAAAGGGAAAATTGCTTCAGAGATTTACCCGTCTTCACAGATTTAAACCTCTTCATCCATGTAACACTGAGCCCTAACCTTGATCCTAGCCCTCAGCGCACTGGCAGTCGCTGTGTCCCATGCTTTCCCCTTTTCCCAGAGGGATTTCCCTGCACCTTTCTGCTCTCGTGCATGCACACAGACCTGCTCTTGTTTCCAGCCTTAGCTTCACTGTGGCCTTGGGCAGCCCTGGCTGCACAGCATGCCATCTACCTGCAAGACTGCTCCTGCTTTAAAAAAAAACAGTGATCACTTTAGTTCTTGTTAATCCACTTGTCAGAAATGGAGCTGCTTGCTAAGAAGCCTTCCTGGCACTGCTTTCTGCCTCCTTTTTTTTGGCCTCCTGCTCTAAAAACCTAATTTAAATTAATAATGTGAATGTATTGTACTTGCTTATTCTCCAGCAAAGAATTGGATCAGCAAATCTGTTCCAAGTGTAATGGGAATGGTAAGAAACAATGCAGAATCTAAAAAAAAAAGAAAAGTTGAGGTAGCAAAGATTTGAAAAGTTGAGGTAGCAAAGCAACTGTTTCTGGGAGCCACCCCCTTTGCGTGGATTTGAGTTGATTTAGGGAAGAGCAGAGGCGTCCTGGGCCCAGGTCCAATGTTGTGGGTTGCCCCATGCAGAAGTGATCACCCTCGGGAGGTGTTGTGTATTGACATTTGTTTGTCAGAATCCCCACAGGAGTTTCGTTGAGACAATTTAACAAAGTCAAAATTTAAAATATTTATTAAAGGAACAGGTATAGCAGATTCAAGATTGCTGTCGATAAATGCATATACTGCAATAGCGCTGCATATTTCTATGCTAGCAGGTTACTAAGTAGAATAATATTACCCGGATATCTTTCACCATAAGGTGTTATTTGCTGATAGGCTTTAGACAAGACTTGTTTTGTGGGGGTTGATGCTTGGTATGACGGCACGTTCATTCTTCAGGAACAAATTCAGACTGTGAGGCCTCTGCCTCACCCCAGACATCATTCAATGGCCTTGGTTACTGTGGTTTATATTTGTCAAAAGCTCAACCATAAACTGTTCAGTTCACCCTACGCTTAGACAAGATAAGCAAGTTCTTGGTTCACACTAAGTCCTGTTCACCAGGACTTAGTCATGACTCAGCCATGTACTCCATGCAGCGATGGCCTTGTATCTTATCACAAAACGAGTCTTGCAATTTTCCATAGGAGAGCATCAGCATTACCTGGCTGTCCCCGTCGACTCTGAACAGACAACTGCTGTGTTCTCTCAGGGTGAGCCTGGAACAGAAGAGCAGCCCTGCCTGCGACAGGGGATAGGATAGTCACACTGGATATAGACCAGGGGGTATCATTGCAACTCAGCTTCATGCTTCTGATAGTCTACATGTACGTTAATCAATGACCTAGACAACAGCTACCTGAGCATGCCTTGGGAGGACCTCAACCCAAAGCACATCCAGGAGAATGTACTCACCCTTGGGTTCAAGTCAGGCTCTTTTAGATGAGCAATATTTATCTTGTATGTCTCTATGTCAGAAGAGACGCAGACTGCCCAGCACAGCCTTGCCCATAGTCTCCCTGGCAGGTGTGAGCTATGGGTTTGAACCCCTCCTGGTTGGGAAGGTGTTTGGAGCCTACTCCCATGACCCAGGGAAGGATGCTGTTCTAGCGCAGGCATGAGGAGATACCAGAGAGGAAGGACAGAAGAAGTTATCCATCATACTGCTTTGGCAACCCCTCCACCAAGTGCAATGGTGCAGAAATATGGTTCTGATACTCAGATTTTCAGCAACCTGCCAGAGATTTTAAAACGGACCTAACATGAAACAGTGTCCTCCTCAGAAAGGGTGAAGCAGCAAAGGTAGGAGCATGCCTGCTTCTATAGATGACACCTGAGCTGTGAGCCTCGAAGGGCAGGTCACAGCAGCAAGAAGAGAGCAGGTTGAGAAGGTTAGTTACCAGGCTGGAGAAATACACATCTGTACTGGATGGCACTGACAAAACAAAGCAACTCCGTGTGACTGAAAGTCAAGAGGTTGTCTTGAAGATAAAAAATGGAAGGTTAGGAAAATGAGGAGGGTGTAGTAACATAACATTGAGAGGATTTCTCAAGGGATAAAAGAAGGAAGCTCAAGTAAGGATATAGAAACTCTGCTTGGGTAATTCTCCTGGCAGAGAAGAACTAAGAAGTCACTCTGTATGTATGAATACACATATATGCATATATATGTATATATATTCCCCCACCTCCATTTCAGTCTTCTGGTCATATTGGCCTGTAATACACCTGGTGGATGTTAAGATGTTATTGTAAATAATATTAGCAGCAGCACATTAGGCATAAACTAATGGTGTTAGGGTCTTTGAAAAAGAAAGGAACGCTCTTCTCTGCAATTGAAGAACATCTTATGACTACAGAGTATAATGAGGGAAACAACCATCCCCTTTTAAAACAGCCCCTTTGAAGCAACATGCAAAGCAGGTCATGCAATTCTGAGCTCCTCTTTGGTGTCAGCTGTTGTTCTTGTCTCTCTCTTAAAAGGTAAGTGTGGTAGAATTCAAAGCAGTGCAAATACAAACATAGAACAGTTGACAGGGATTTAATGATTTAAGGGGGGAGATTGACGGAGTTTAACACATCCACATCTTCTGAGGCAAAGACGCAAGGCAATGTAATTGCAGCCTGAAACTACTTGAGCAGTAATAGTTAAGATCAATGAAAATGGTCACACAGGGACTAGTGGGCTGAACCGAAAATAAATTAGGTATTAGGAAACTTTATTAGCAATGACTTTGTATAGGCAATGAAATTATTAGGCAAAAGAGATTGTTACAATGTGTTAAAGCTTCCCAGATAAAAGAGGGGAAAAAAAGAAAAGTGGAGTGTGAGCCAACATTTTATACAGATAGCCAGGCTACTTATGGAGGAAATTGGTTTCTAGCCTTGGAATTTTTGATATAAATGTGTATGTATTTGGTGTATACAAAGACTTACAGAATTTATGATACTAAATAGTTACAATTCCTCTGACAGACTTTTTTTAACTCACTGCAGGATCTAGCATAGACAGGGCCAGCAAAAAACCAGCTGCTAATTAGGGTAGAAGTCACACTGTACGTCTTCTGCCCGTTTTCCTCCATGTAGCTTGTGCTCTTTTTCTGCCAGGGCGTCTGGTGCCCTCCTCTTCCTGTGTTCGCCTTAACACACCGTTGCATTGATGGCAGCCTTTGCCCTGCTCCCTCACGCAAGCTGTGCCCACTTCTTGCCCACTTTTTCCCTGGGCAGAGGGATGGGATGGGATGGTGGTGGGCCTCCAGGCTCTCCGTTCACTGACCTCAGTCCACATCGTGAATCCATTGGGCTAAAGAGAAATCATGTTCATAACATGGCTGCTTTTAAGGTGAAGGATCATCAGGCAGTGCCTGGAAACTCTGTTTCATATTTGCTTTTTCCAATGGTATTTCTTCCCAGAATAAGGTTATGTGTCTGGACTCAGCCTAAAGAGATTATTTTAGGACTGAGTTCTACCTACATTTCTGAAATTTGCTTTTTTGTGGAAATATTTAGAGAGACACAACGCCGGTGCTAGTAGCACTAACACACACACAAAATAAAATGTTAGACAAAGCGAAGAATATTCTTTGCTGCTTCTTTAATTTCTTTCAGATTTTAGGATTACATATAAACATTTTTAATGGTGATTGACTAGTTGCCGGTGACTTTTCATTGCTTTCTCCTCAACTGAAAATCTGTGTAAAGGGCAGGCTAAATAATTTACGCATGTTTAATATTGGACTGGCAAGTTATTCCTTCAAGGCCAGCATTTCATGGTTACTTTTTTATGCCTGAATGGGTTCCTCTGCACACATCGAGAAGCCTTCATGAAGCATGCAACCAGTAATCTCACTTAGCTCTGGTACTTTTTATAACGACAGAGATGGAGCTCTTTCCCACAAGCTCAGCACACATTTCCTCACTCNTTTAATGGTGATTGACTAGTTGCCGGTGACTTTTCATTGCTTTCTCCTCAACTGAAAATCTGTGTAAAGGGCAGGCTAAATAATTTACGCATGTTTAATATTGGAGTGGCGAGTTATTCCTTCAAGGCCAGCATTTCATAGTTACTTTTTTATGCCTGAATGGGTTCCTCTGCACACATCGAGAAGCCTTCATGAAGCACGCAACCAGTAATCTCACTTAGCTCTGGTACTTTTTATAACGACAGAGATGGAACTCTTTCCCACAAGCTCAGCACACATTTCCTCACTCTCCTTTCTTTCTCATTCGTACAGATGGTAACTGGTCACACCGGTCATATTCATCACAGTTGGATTAGGAGTCAGATTGTGTAAACCAGGCTTCCCAAGTGGGTTTACTCCAAAGCATGATTACTAATTTCTTGTAGACATCTTAATGTTTCATTTTGTTGGTTTAGTGTGAAGGGATCTTCTTCACAGTCTCATCAGAAAGCTCTTTTAGCTGTTCTCAACCATTGTGATAGCAAGAAAAACAGAAATAGTTCTTCCACTTGCTGTATTTGTGATTGTTATCAGCAAATAACTTTTAATACAAGAACTACAAGAACTAAACAACAACAACAAGAACTACTGAAACTGTGTGGCACATCATTTGGATCATAAATATCAATCCGATGGAGAGCTATAAAGAACCTAAATTGTATGCTGTTATGGGCACGTCGATTTTCAGTACAGCGTGTCTCTGTATGGAGTCATGGGCACATGAAATGATACCCCGGGATATCTTAAATGTCCCAATGGAAACAAAAAAAGAATTACATCCATATGACAGCTCTTTGAGCTGCCCCAAGCTGGTGTTTATGACTTCTTAGTGTCCTGGCTTAGTAAGGCAGATGATAGGTTTATATGACAAACAAGTCTGCAGAATGGTTAGGAAACTCTTGCTGTACATCTTTTAAGTAGGCATAATCCTGATTTACAGAGAATATGTTTTGGTCTGCACCATCTTAATGTAGCTATACTAGTGTCTAATTACTCCTGGGTATAATTTTAACTGACTAAAGGAGAGAAGTAAATACACAAAGGAATGAACGAATCTATTATACAAAAATGCATTGCACATGAATACTTAGACTGGCTGAAGATTTTCATGTTATGTCTAATTGGCCATGGTCTATTGTTTTACAAATTTCCTGGATTTCAGCAGTTTCCATAGTTCCGTGAATCTCTATTTGCTTGAAGATTTTTCTCTTTTTTCTCTACTACTTCTTTCGAAAATAGTTTTCCCTATTGGCTTTTAGTTACAACTTGTCTTCTAGTAACATTCAAATTGTAGTACTTATTTATGTGCAAAAATGTCTAATCTGCTAAATATTCGGTACACGCATACACATGCAACTCACATGCATGCACACATAGAAATGCAGAAATTATTCTGCAGAAACTTGCATCCTGAAGAGAAAATTTAAGAGGGATTGTCAAAATGTGCTAGTGGTCTGCAAAGCTCTTCTATATTGCTAATTGCATCAGATACATATACCTGACTGCCCCTCAATTATTAATTACCTGTTTGGCTGAGAGTCTTAGCAAATCTTCTTGTTACCTTCCTGCTAATGACTTCCCTAGATGTGTACTTATGCTGGACAAGCATTGGCTGTGCTTGTGGAGCTCTTAGAGAAAGCACTGACTGGCGTCATTCGTATCACAGATAAATTATCTGACATCTACTCAGGTTATTTCCTTGTTTATTCTTGCCATTGATCTTCAATTTAATTATTTCTGTTGAACTGACTCTAGTTACTTCCCAAAGAAATTACTTACATATTAAACTTGTCCCTTCTAGCTATTCGTTGTCTTTCTTGTGCAGGTTCCCAGTCCCTAATGTGGTACTGCTGCCTTCTTGTGCACACACTCCTATAAATTCGCAATCTGCATCATCCATATGTGTATTTTCTTAATTCTCTGTGAATTGCTGGATTAAGGGTTTCCAACTCCAGACACTTGTGCAGCAGTCTTTCTGCGCAGTGTTCTATATATCCCATTTCTGATCAATCCAACTAAGAAAAATCAGAAGGCAAATTTCTGAGATTTCTCCATAAGCTTTGGACAGTCCAGTTTTCTTTCTCTGCCAGCTTTGGACATGCCCTTTAGGCTAAGCTTTATGGGCTGAAACATTAAACCATGAACTTTGCAGCATCAGTGCCTGCCAGTATAAGTTATCAGGCTAGCGGTTCCAGAAACCCTTACGGGCACTCCTGGTCATTTGGTTGATGGCCTACAGGTGGTCCTATGAATGGGAAGAACCCGAGTATAACAAGGCACAGTATTTTTAGGTGAGCAGCGTATAATAGGATATCTCTGCAACGCTTTATGCTTGTTATCATTTGGTGAGCAGCCTGCATAGCGACTGCTGCGTCAGAGGGGAGATGAATTGGTACTGAGCCCTCACTGCTCAGTGAGCACCCGTCCAGGTTCATTTCTGGCACACTGCTGAAACTGGAATCTGAAAGGAGCCGTGAAAAACCAGGATGTGGCTGTGTAATTAAAGATTGTGCCGTAATCTGTTTACACAAGAGGACAGAGTTAACATTTCCTTGGCAAACTTTTCTGCAATGATGTTCTCCATTTTGCAAACCTAAGCAGATTGTTGACTCGGATATTGCAGTTACTTTCTGCAAATACACTCCTTTTTCTAAAGTCTTGTTTATGTGTAAACATAAATGTGTAAACATTAAAATGTGTAAACATTTTGATTTAGAATGAACCTGTCCTTAATGTATCTTGGTTCAAACCTGGGATTTTAAACTAAACCATAATACTTTCATGGCATTTGCAAGCTATTGGAATAAGAAAGCAAATAAATGTTTGTCCTCAACAAAATATTTCTGGTCAAAAATAGAATTTTTTTTTATTAGAAAAAATTCAGTGGAGATTCATGTTGAGACTTGGGAAATTTGTCTGTAAATGGGTTGTGCCATTGTAAGGTAGAAGGAAGCTGAGCTCACAGATAAAAACTAAAAGTAATGAGAAAAAATGTTACTCACTACATGCAGTCCATTATGAAAGAATAATTGTGGTTTTTCTAAGCGAAGTGGTGTTAGAAAATTAAAATATACTCAATATAGTGGTTTAACTGAATGTCAACCTGTAATAAGCTGAAAATATGAGGGAATTAAGCGTCTCCTTGTTGTTAGGAAGCCTTTCTTTCTGGACGTGGGAACAAGCCAGTTCTGGGGCAGGTCGTGTTTATCACCCCATTCTGCTGTAGGCACGAAAGACTAGCTGACCTCCAGGGTCATGTCTGATATTCCCAAAAAACTGGAGAAAAATGCACTGGCCATGTAAAATAGTGTTATTTATTTATATCTTAATCCATCTATTTGGGGGAATTTGGCATTCAAGTAAAACAAAGTGGCCTGTAACAGAGTGAAACAATATTGTGCAAAACGTCACTTTGCAGTCACTAAAACACGTTTTGTATTTGTGAACCCCATCCGCGAAGTTGTGGCTGAGGAAGCAATTGTACGATTGCCTCTTTTTTATCAGACAGCTTGCTTTCTAGCATGGGCAATTTTCCATAGCAATCTATCACGCTGAAACACTGCTCCTCTGAGCCCCACAAGACCATGGATAACTGGGGCAGCAGGGAACCCATATGTAATTACTACAATGATATCCTCTACCAAATTGCATGAACTGGTCGCAAAGCAAGGTCACAAAATATGCATTGTTCCTGCTGCCACACTAAAAAGAGCTCCAACATCAGACACATTTTGTAACCTGCTTCTTTAGCACTGCAGCTCCCTCTCAATCTTTTTTTTTTTTTTTTTAGTATCTTCCAAGTTAGGCTAGTATTTTAACTACGAGGCGTTGAAATAAAGATTTTATTTATTGACTTTGAAAATATTAATGCACTTAAATGAGAAAAACACTGAGAGGTGCAAGATCTATCTGTTTCTGTACGCACAAAAAGAACATGAAAGCCTTTCACACAATTAAATAGATGTATTGTTGTTGGTGGGTGTTTTTTTCTGTATAACAAAGAAAAGAGCAATCTAATAAGGGAATCAAACAAACAAGATGTCCTTTCTGAAGTGGAGCTGATAATGAGTATTTGACGAATCCTGTTTTCCTCTTTGCACTGATATGAAACAGCAGGTGATTTCCTTTAACTACGAAGGGTACAGTAAATTAATATGGCCAAAAGGCATTGAGAAAGACACATTCGACTACTAATAAAATATTGATAAAGATGTGAAAATTTTGTCACATTAAGTATGCTTCGTATTTGTTACTATAGAAGAAAGACTGAGAGTGCAGCATTTAATCCAGCCACCATCTATTAATGAAAATCTCATTTGAAGAGATGAAAACAGTTTGGAGTAGAGGCAATTTTTAAAAGATGCATATCTTCCTTCTGGTTTTATGTCTGCTTGTGTGTCTGTGTGTCAGCACACAAATTATACGTATAAGGATACTTAGAGCTGTGCGCAGAAAAAGACATCACTTCAATAAAAACAACTTGGAACTTCAAAGACAAAAGAGTTCTTCAGCATTTTATAGCACTTTCCCTGTGTAAAGTGTGGCCTTGGTCCTTATGCACTGTCTGCTCCCCAACCCTGTTATGGCTACGTAACGAATAGCTGCAGTGAGCTCCAAACACAAATGCAGGAGAGTTTCTTTTTACAACCGATCTTCTCATTATTTGCTGGAAGGACATTTCTCACTGACCCCTTCGCAGAGACTGAGCAAACCTTTCCAGAAATCACATGAGAAGGTCTCAGGTCGGATGCTCAGAGGAAGAGGAACGTGCAAATAGCAACCACCTGTAACGTGTTTGATTTGGGTGACACACCATCCTCCCACAGCATTTCAATCTTGGAGGTCAGGTCACTCTCCAGAGTGGCACTAAGTTTCCTTGACCGTAAAACTGTTGTGCTTTCTTGTCCTTTAGTCCCCTGCCGTGTTGACAGCAAGCCTCCCAATAGCGTCGGTCAGCCCTCTCATCCTGCTGAGGACCAGCAGAAATGTGTTCTCCGGCATCTGCAGGAAAACCTTGTGAGTCTGCACAGAGCAGCATGCTGCACAGACCTGTTTCTCGCTGCCCAGCCTGGATTTAATCCCTGAGCTTAATCCAGCCTGTGGGCTGAGGGAAGAAGCACTGCTGATATAAATGAAAACACTGAATCCTTTTAGCTTAAACCAAAGAAATCTAGTCAAGTGGTGGGGAAAAAAAATATTCCAAGTTGTTGAAGATTATTTAATGATAAGATTTTTGAAAATGGAGATTTTCAACACAAGGTGTCTGCTCACCCTCAGCAGCACCACCATCTTGGCCTATATATACACTTTTCTAGTCGAGGGGCTGTTGCGGGGAGAGATGCCTGTCCCTCTGACAGGCATGGATATGACCATGCCTGGACACACACAATTAGGCTGTGACGGTGTCTCATAACCTCTTGCCCATCAATCCAAGATATGTGGGAGTTATACTAGCATCAAATCCTCTGGAGAACTCCAAATGACTACAGTGATAAAAAGAAAATAATTGTAATGAAAATGTGTTTTCCTCCCCAGCTTGTGCTGTGCTTTGAGCAGGACAACTTCTCTCTCTCGTTTTGGGGATCGAAAGGGGCCTGCCTGCTTTATAATCTGCTGTGTCTTCTGCCTTGAAATGCAAACCACCTGTAACACACATTGCATTGGCCTTGCTCTGTGGTTCAACCCAGAATCCTTTTCTCTGCTTCTCTCCCTGTTTTTCAGCCCAGAAGAACAGCCCACAGGGGACCTGGTTTGATTTCTGGGTATGGTTTACACGTGGCATCTGGGACAAGGAGGCTTTCACAGCCTAGCTGTTGCAGTGTGAGTGCAGTGTAGTGAGTGCCCTACCAAGGGCCCTGAGTGTTGGACTGGGATATTTTTCTTCCCTTGGAAGATAGAAAAGGGATTTCAGAGCATAATGAAAGATTTGAGAGCTGAAAAAACACAGCTGTTAGAAGGACACCTTTTCTTAGTAGTGAGTACTGTAAAAAACCTGACGAGTTTGAAACGCCTGCTTGGGAAATGTCCTTTCTCTTGTCATACATTCCATCCCTGTACGTCTCAGATACCCTGGTTTGATTTTGTCACACATGAGTTATTTCCATGCTCAAAACAAATTGTAAGAGATTTGTTGAAGATTATATAGTAAATAATTGATTTGTCCCTGATACTGTGTTTTTCATCTAGCTGTGTTTTGGAGCACACAGAATAAACGCTTTGAAAGAGGAGCAATCCTTTTAACCTGCTGCTGAAAGCTAGGATGAATCTCGCATTTTTTGTTAACTTTATTTCCACTATTTTCAAAGCAACACAGCGTTACGTTCCCATAAAGACTGGTCTCCTGTACAAAGGCACTTGAGAAGAAAAAGTCAAAGCCAACAGAAACCAGTATTTCTTCCCAAAGACCAAGGATCAGACATCCAGTCATTCTCACTGTCCACAGGCCTCTTACGTTATTCTTCCGCTCTTTAGGACTTGTTTTTCCCTGAAGATTTGGGTTAGGTTTTATTATTGCTGCCTACAAGGTTCCCACTTTGCAGGTGTTTTGCAGGGAACATTCCACAGACCCTTTACTGGTAACAACAGAGGGAATGAGAGCTTATTAATGATCCTCTTTTAAAGAAACTGTGAGGAGAAAGAAGCAAAAGTCTTGTTATTTTTTGAAAAATTTAACATTTGCCTTTTCTAAAATAATTTTTTTTTTGTTTTAAACAATGAAAGGGAAGTGGACCCAGTGGTATAATACATAGAGATATTCACTAGCAGACTTCACATAATATTAAAACTATAAACCTGTCTTTGCTTTAATTAAACTACTAAAGCAGTTAATCTTTTAACCAGAAGAATTATTGCTATGAAATGAAAGAATGGAAGGGGACGGACAAAAAACCTATGCTAAATTAAATCTCTCATCTTTAATTGTTTAACATGCCATAATATTTATGTGGAACTTCTAATTTTTTCATGTCTATATGTCACAGAGCTTGTAATTTATGCCAGTGTGTCGGGGGCTCAAGCGTGGGGCACTGCTCAAGCGTGGGGCACTGCTCTCATCTCCCTGCTGTCTTGGCTTTCAGTCTCTGCGTTGCTGCATCCTTCTTCCAGAAGGACTCCCCTCCCTCAGGGTATGAAATAAAAAGGTAGCCCCGGTTGCCATGGAAACCTTAATTTTGACTTCAGCGGTTTGTTTGCGGGCTAAGATTTCCATCTTTAAAATTGCATTATTTTTTCAAAGCGTAATTATTTATATAAACAGATTTCTTTTGCAGTGTTTGGTTCACAGCAGACGTTGTGGGAATCTAATTTAGGGGAAGGTTTTCATGCAGTTGGGAGTAATGATTAAAGAGAAGCTACAGAAGTGACCTCTGCACCTATTTACCCTTGATAATTTGCAGGGCTACATCTTGGTTGCTCAATATATTTTCATAACTCAGTGGACATTTGTGGATTTTCCTTCAGAAGAATTGATGTCATCCCTTAGGAATGTGCATATTGTCTTTGGAAATTATGCCTTGTAGCCCGTTGTGGAGTGAACAATAAAAATCTGGAGAGTTTAGCCTGTGATCTCTTTTATATTTGTTACAGTTTTCAGCAACTGTTTTGAAAATCAAGCAGGTTTATAGTTTCTTAACCACAGGCTCCAAACAGAATATTTTTCACAGACTCGAGAGATGCAGAAATGTGGCTTTTGGTAATTTCTCAATGTAATACTTTCCATGTGCAGCGTGACCCATCTACAAGTCACTGGGAGTCACAGTAGCAAAACAACTGTGGCATTTTGGAAATGCAAGGATCAGACCTGAAAAGACGCAAAGTTCTGGTTTAAATTCAAAGGAGAACTAGTTGAAGTTGTAATTATTTTAGATTTCATGGCTTTTTATGAAAATTGAGTTTCATCTCTTCAGCTTTAGAGAGGAAAGAAACAAAAACTCAACATCCATTAAAAATTAGACTGACTTCTTAAATATCAGCAGATATTTAAAGAGGTTTCATGTGTGTCTCCCGTATCATCCATCTAGGTGATACCCACCCATCTAACAATACCCACCTTCCTTACAAACAGAAAAAATGGGAGTCAGAAAAAATCATGGATGGAAAAAACCGTGGGTGCAGGGAAAAGAGGAACAGAGCTAAGAGGTGTGAAAGACGGAAACCAGAGTTGCAAAAGCATCTGTAGGGTTGATTCTGTGAGGGGCACTCAAATCCTGTTCGATGCATGATTAAAGGGCACGAGCCGCGTTTGTACAAAGTGGCTTTGGAAGCCTTTGCTGTGGGTTTGGTTGAACGCTAGTCTGGAAGGCCATGTTACCGTCAGAAATATATTCACTGAGGGTATGCAAAAACTGAACTCCTCCTGCAATACACCAAGTCAAGAATGAGAGATTTCAGCCCACAATAACCACTATTCTCTAGTACTGTGAGATTAATGGTACCTATGCGCGTGTATAATGGGTTAGTGTACTCCGCTGTTAGCGTCCTTTCCCTCTCCCTGTTTTGCCTATCTTTGGAAAGAGCACCTACCGGTAGCCTGGGACATCAGCATGCGAAGGAACAGTCTCTTGTCAGTCTGCTTTGACAGAGAGCACAGAACTGCGGATTTTTCTTAAGTTTCATGATGACTCGTGACATCTCTCTTTCATCCCGGAGGCAACGATTTATTTCCGTCAGAGCTGAGGCGCTTACAAGCTGCTTGGTACCACTCGCCACTTTTTTTCTGGTTGGGCATATCCTGCAGCGTGGGATATTTCTGTGAGCCATCTATCTGCATAGCTGGCATCGTGTTGTGCTTGCGTGCCCTCACCAGCTTTATGTGCATCCTCCCGGCTTGCAACCCGGCTGTGTGTACCCTCAGGGAACGCGTGAGCGCATGATCTGTGTTCGCTATGTTTCTAATGCTCCCTGACTGCTTCTCACATTAACCTAATTTAAAGCAAATACCGTGTGTCGACACAAGACCAGTGGCTTCTATTTCAAAAATCCATAAGGACAACATATAATCTCCAACTTCTGTTCTGGACTATAGATAGTGCTGTGAAAATCAGAGTGGTTATGTTAAGTTTATTGAATAGCAAGTGGCTCAAAATCTCTGGTAATACCCACAGACTGTTATTGATATTAAGTGAAGTGGCAGACACGCTGTATTAACTTCTGCGTAACAACAGTGCTCTGCAACAGCGTAGCCTTTCAGTCTTACCTTCTGCTCCGTCATCACGTGTTTATGAAATTGCCACTGACATTCTTTCCCTGAATCATATCACAAGCCACCAGCTGAAAGATTATTTCAGGAAAGATGATGAGGAAAGAAGGATCTTTATCCGAGCCATGGACATCACTGATGGGATTTATTTACGTTTGAAATAAATTGTCTTTATTTTCTGGAAGACCTAGTAAAATAGACCTGGAATGATTGTGCTGTTTTGGTTTAGTTAAGCAGGTAGTATTTTTTAAAAGCATAATGGTATAATGGGTCCTACATTGCATTTCATTCTAAGTGTTCAAAAGTCTGAAGAAATGAAATACTGTTTTCCGATGGACAGAAACATGTTTAAATTTCAGAGAATTTTATTCATCCTAGTGTACATTCTTTTTCCTCAACTTTGAAAGAAATGCATTTGGCTGAAAAATAAGCGAATCAATGAATCAACAGCAATCTGAGGAGCTAGGTGACTACTCCCTCTTTTGTTCGTGGCTTTGGATTCACTAGTTGATGTATGCACAGTTGCAAGAAGCGATGCATTTGGAATTGATAATTAAGTAAACGCTTTAAAATCTTAGAGCATATCCGTCTGGTGAGACAGACTGCGCGCTGCTCTGATAACAGGTACCTAGGTCAGTAAGCATTGCCAGTATATGTGGCTTGAATAAGTCTTGTGCTTCCTAGGTTTCAAAATCTCCATGAGATTCATTTGATGCTCATAGCCGCTGCAGGTGAGTGTAAGTGACCTCACTGCAAATGTCTACACCTTTTTTTATAAGCAAAACTGCGAAAATTTGAAAGGATAACTGGAAGAATAACGGTAATATAACAAACAGTCCTTTTAAGTCCTACGTATAAAACATACAAGAGTGGCTATGCGAGATGGAAAGATTTCTGAATAATATTGTGACATGCCAGACCTATGCCCACACAACACAGATAGTCCTGGACAGAGAGTTTTCCAGAGGTTTTCAGAGCCTGGCAGAGACTGAGAAGAGTGAATTTTCTCTTTAAGTACTGAAGGGTCAGACAACGCTAGGGATTTGCTGCGGTTAAATTGTGGTATTTTCTTGAATTATATTACATTCAGAAAACGAAATGAGGCTTTCTCAGCAGTGTACCAATATCAGAATTAATTTTGTATTTTTTTCTAATTGCATTGCTTACATGAGAAGAATGTTTTACTAAAATTGTATACTCTTGAGAGAATCCCCTGAGGCAGCGGCTGGCAGGGATCTCCACTGAACACACGCAGCATGCGCAGTGCCACAGAAAAGCACACAAATCTATTCAGTCACTGTGGTTTGTTAAGGAATATTCAATAATTTTTCACGAAATTACTAGCATATTTAGACATACAGGGAAAACAATATAAATGGAGTATTCTCACACGAGGTTGCAAAGACAGCAAATAGAAAGGATTGTGTTACAATGAGGAAAAGTAATTGCCAAAGCTAGTGCAGAAAATAACATTATCTTTGACAAAATGAGCAACAGTTAATTGTTGGGCTCGTAGGCTGCAATGCCTCTGCCAACATAATTTTGTAAAACATTCTCCCTTATCTATCTTCACATGGTATGAAAGATGATACAGATGCAGTATGAAAAGAATCTACCTTCTGATCTAGAACATCTATCTGATTCAACCAGGAGAGCAAATTTACACCGTTTATTTATTTATTTACCGCCCTAGCTACATTGCTCTGTTTTACACCGATATTACTACCTTGCGTCAGCAGCTGCCAGAGCTTCCCCGTGTCCTCGGGGCTCCGCAGGCAGCACCCTCTCCCTCCCCTTCTCCACCCTCAACACTTGGGAAGTGACAAGTTCTCACACTGTCTCCTGAAAGCTATCAAATGCTACTCAGTCAGAGGTCTGGCAGGCTGAGGCAAAAAGAAAAATCCTGGAAATATCCTCTGGCTGTGCCATCCTTGTTGTATCATGAAACAGCACAAGTTTTTCGGAAGACGCTTGGGTAGTACCTGCTCCATTTGGCTGCACCTGTGCAGGATGCACTGAGACCCTGGCAGTGATGAGAGCAGTATAAACACAAAATAACCCCTGGAGATTTCAGGTGAAGGAGGATGAAAAACTGCAGGCACCAGGGCCCATGAAAGGATGCAGGTCACCAAGCTGATGGCCACGAGGACCTGTCCCGGCGAGCCAGGAGGTCTCATTGGACTCCTCCACAGGCATTTTCCTACAGACGGTGCTTCTCAACCAACTCACAGGTGTTTTGTGGTGATGCACTGGGGACAGCACTGGTTGCATTCCCAAGGGAGTCTGATAGCCCTGCATTGGGCAGGTTAAACTGCTGGGGGTTAAGAAGCCACCAGCCTCATTATTTTCAGAAATACATAAAACACACCCAGGGTCTGAGTTGTGCATATATATACGCAACACCTGCAAACGCAGGTCCCACATTAGGAGTGTGAAACCCCTTCGAGAAGAAACTGAAGGAGAAGTGTGACACGTGGCAGGTCACAGCTCGGACTGGGGAGGCAATGGCAGGCTTGGATAGTCTCAGATCTTCTCACCTGTAAGACTTTCCTAGTGTTTGCATGGAAACAAAGTGCTCATATACTTATCTTCACCGAGGAACTGCATGTTTTGCTTCAGATAAGTAGACTTCTGTAAGACAAATCCAGCTTTGAAGAGTTAGTGCTGCCTGCACAAAGGTTTTATAGGTTCTCGACTTTAAACACTTGTAGCATGTATTCCCTAGGCTTGGCCAGATGTGAGCACATCTAAAATAGTTCTCATTTGCATGATTCTGTGTTGTAAATGCAGATGCATTGGTGTTTCTTAAAATCCAAGTGAATATTTTTTTCGAAACACATGATGTTTCTGTAAGCTGAAATATTTGCATAGCTGTATTGTTATAGCCAGGATGGTATGAGGATATAAAAAGGCAAGATATTTACAGGCAAAGCTAGTATTATTTACTAGACTATCTGACAGAATTGGAAAAAAATAAGCAAGGTTTCAGATACACAAGCTCTTCCTCAGGTCTGATATAGATCTCATAAACGTTAAACTGTATTTAGACTACTTTGAGCTTAAGTTGATTATGTTCATAGTTAGATGATTTAAAAGAAAAAAGTCCTTGGTACTTCAGGGCTAGAGGTGGATATAAGAAGAGGGAGAGGTGAAAAAGGCATTAGTTCTTTTAGGACAAAGAAAGAAAAGTAATAATCAGCTGTGAAATCGCAAGCATCTAGCTGGAAGTGAGAAAATTGTCATGTGCCATAAAGCCATCTTCCCCACTGAGTCCATAATTTTACATGTCCACTCGAGTTATGAATTTCAGTTCCCAGACCTGGCTTTTGAAGGTATTTTGAAAACTTGCATGGGGACGAGGACTGAGAAGTCAGAGATGGAGTGGCTATTCTGTGAAAACAGATTTCCCACTGAAAACAGAGTCTTTCTGTCCACTGTTGATTATCTGAAGCATCCTCATTCCGGTGTAGAGTGGGTCATTTTTGGGAGAGTGTCCAGTGCATTGGGTAGAGAGTAGCAAATCTGGGGCTGTTGGATGCCTGGACTGTGATGTTTCTGGTGTGGGAAACAGTTACTGAATGTGGCTGCATCATGCTGATGACATGTTAACATATTTTGGATTTAGAGATCACTGATATCACGTTGTGTTTTTATTGGCAAGAACTTTACTTCTGATGTTAAGATTGACAAGTTGAGGGGGTTGACTGATCACCCCCTAAAGGCAGGAGTAGGAAAAGTTGCTTTAAATGATGATCATCCTAATAGTTTATTGATTTTTTCCCCTGTTTCCATATAGCGTGTTTTGTGATGAACACAAGTACGTGGCCATTGGTGTTTTCATTCTGTATTCTGTTAAGGATATACACTGTCCATGCCCCTAAACACAAGTCCTTGTTGGGGGTAGGGGTAGCTCTCTTCAGAAAATTTAGATTGATGAAGTGGATGTTGCCAGTGTCCTCAGGGCACATCAAGGGTGATATAACCATAACCTTTTTTGTTTATTTTCAATGCCTGTTGGATTTATGGAGGTTGGATTGCTGTTCTGTGGGGGTTGGAAATGTTTAAACATTTAACACCGGGGTAAAACTGGCACAGATGCAAAACCGTATCAATAGCTGGGTTAGAAAGGAGCAGAAAGCAGAAAGTGAATTTGAAACAGCTGCCTCACCTACAGTACTTGTAAACGGCAATGTGAGAAAGCCCGAGAAACAGCTGGAAAAGAAAATAGCTTTGTTCTAAGTGGAGACAAAAAAGCAAATAAAGTTATGTTGAGGTTTGGGAGTGCAATATTGGTCAAATCACACCTGAAGATTTTAAGTCGTACACCTCTTTGTCTCTTTTATAAAAAGCTATGTTTGGTTTTTAACCCATCCTTACAGTTCAGTCACCTTTTTTTTTTTTCATCTTGGGGACAGCTTTATTATCCACTCTAGCTATTTTGTCTGGAGGTTTCTTCATGAAGTGAAAACTAGAAGTAAAGTGAATAAAATTATGAACAGCGTAGGTGTCACTTCAGATTACGGCTTTCAGCTCTGCCTGTTATGTTGCACAAAGAAGTACAAAGTGGAAGTTAAAAATGTTTGAAGGTGGAATTGAGGGACCTGTTTTGGCAGGCTCACATTTAAGGATAAGCACTGGAGAAGGAGCTTGTCCTGGATTTTCACACTTTCTCATCTGCAGTGATACGGGGCCAGACCTTCCACTGGTGCTGTCCCATCAAAGACTGCAGTGTAGCTGCAGTGATTTACCCCATGGGTCTCTGCCTACCCCCTTACTGCAGCAGAGCCTCCAGTTCCTCAGAAAGAAGCTTTTCCATTGTAGTTTTTTCTGGAATACATTTACTTCTTGCTTTCTCCAACCTCTCAATGTCTGCTGCATGAGCCTGGGCAGCTCAGCAGAGGCACTGCAGGTCTTGATCTGGGGGGGGATTACCCAAAGCCAGTGGTGTCCTAACCAAGAGTTCTCCTAGCTGTGATTCACACTGGCTTCTTTACCATCTTTTAGATCTATGCTTTGGTCCCCCAATGTCGCGGGGGAGAGTGGTTAAGGTTTAACGGTCGCTCAAAGAATCACCACCACAGATATGAGGGAAAGGTGATTTTTAATATAAGTTTGTAAAAAGCGCGACTTTACAGAATTCGATGGCAAGATTCACTCTATCACTTACGGTGTGAAGGGATTGTGAAAGGGAATTGGGTCAGAGTGGTGCTTAGGTGCAACTGTCA
>VZSC01013962.1:193168-209850 GCA_013398225.1 Steatornis caripensis
CAGTGACTTACTCACTTTTTCCTTCACTGGCGTCTGTCAGTGAAGGATCCAAATACCTCGTGGAACCTCACGAAAACTGCTCTGAGAGGCGTCCCAGCTCAGAGGGAGATACACGGTCACAGCCTGCTGTGGTCCCGGAGAGCTCAAAGGGTCTCGCTTTAGAACCATTATTTATAGAATCGCAAGATGATTGACTTTGGTCAATGTTATCATTTCGTGGCCATAAGTCTTGTCAGATAATTAGTCTTGGGACCTCTCAGATGTGGGCTGCGACCTATGCAGGAGAAGATTTAGGTACATTTCCGGGGCAACAGGAGTTCCGGAGATGGTCAGGGAGCGCCTAATCACTTCAACTCACTGTGATTGCAGCAGGAGTTCCAGGTGCAGTTAGGGAGTGCCTAATTGTCCCAACTCCCTGTGCTCATCCTGGGACAGAGAGGTACCGTATTACTTCATATCTTGGCTCACCGTACCAACAGGCAGGGTCATAGGGTGCCCAATTATCCCAGCTCTTTGTTCTTATATGGTGCTGAATGATCTGACACTGCAATGCGGCTTGTGAGTAGGGGGAAGCAGGGTCTACACCACAACACCCCACTGGTCACAGGGTTTCAGGGCATTTCATTTCAGGATTCTGACTGCTAATTCAGATTGACCATGAATGTCCAATACCGCAAAAGACCACAAAATGTTACAAGGTTTCAGAGAGCAGTACTTTAACTGTAGCCAAGTTTAGAGATATTTGTAAGCCATTGAATAAAAATGCTATTGAAGAATCTTGCACTGGTTGGTGTACATACACTCTGGATGACTGCAACTGGATATATCGATATCAAATGTCTGTGAATTTGTAATCCCTACTGAAAACTTAATTGTGCAAACTATTATTATGAGAAGAGATTTACTGTTCTGGTGCTTCGTTTTGCCCTTGTTTGTGAGTTTAATTTTTTTTAAACTTCATTTTTCTGATGTGTAGAACTAGAAAGCAACCTTCAGCGCCTCCCTCGTTGCCAGTGAAGGAGACACTGATGTGTCCAGTGGAGTTGCCAAAATGGGATTTCCCACATGGCAAAGTGATGGTGAAGAAGCCGAGTTCAGGATTATGGATTTCTCCTACTGGACTGTGAGACAATCGTTGTCCCCAAAAGCCCCTTTGCATCATGACATAGTCTTTCAAACAGTTGATCCTAATAGTTGGTATCACGTTTAGGGCTGATCACTTATTCCTTAGTATGGAGTCCCATCATGTCATTACCTACAGTGGCAACATCGTGACTCTGTCTCCTGACTCTTGGCTCCCGTCAGGGCAGATTTTTTTATATCATCACTTTTTCCTTATTCCAGCAGGGGCTGAAGACAGGGAAATCAGTGAATGTCACCTCTTTTCTGTCCTTTTCTTCTTCTCTCTCCTGTTTTCAGGATCATAGGGACTGCTTCTTTTAAATATAATATGACGATAAGAGTGAGTAAGGTTTCTGTGCATTTTGCTCGGATCCTCCTGAGATGTAGGACAAGTGGAGGGAAATGTTGCTTGGCCACTGACCGTGCTGGGGCAGGGGCAGCAGTGGAGCAGTTACAGATGCATGGTGCCAGAAAAGGTCCAGCATCCTCATCACAAACTCCCTCCAGGATTGCTGCACTTCACACCAACTACATTATAGGTCACATTTGTGTTTTACGGTGTCAATACGCATGTTGTTGTTCTGGTCAAAGGCTTTCGTGATTGTGCAGCAGTGAAATAAAATACGTAGCTTCTTGAGAATATTGATTTCCAAAAAGAAAAGCCAGTCAGTGACCCATGGCAACATACTTTTTCCTTCACTGCAGTGTGCTGCGCTGGTCTGTGGTCTCAGTTCTCACAGGAGCATTTCGTGCCGGAGCACAGGGAAGGAGACCTGCACAAACCAGCAGAGCTGGGTCAGGCTGATAATTTCCTGGATCGGTGGATTAGAGAGATTGAACAGATTAATCTGGTTTGGTTTCTTTTTCCACAGAAAGGATTTTCTTTTAACCCTGTTGTTCGTATAAGGCAACTAATATCAGTTCCTTAAATGACTCCTGGTTTCTTCAAAAAATCATGAATTTACAGTGTAACTTGTAACTAAAGAACCGTTTTCAGCATACTCGCAGGACTCTCCCACTTCACAAATGCTGAATTCAACTTCACTGAAAACAGTTTACCCTCTAGCATTTTTGCCATGTTTATTCTTTACTTATCCCATTATGTAGGCAAGCTGACTAGCTAGTCTGAATTTTCATCGAAATATTTTCCCAATGTTATCAATAATTAATTTAACAGAATTACAGATGCACAGACAGAAGAAAGTAGTAAAACCAGGACTGACTACTCAGCAGGAAAATAAATAACCCTGTGTTTGTGCCCAGGCTGAGCTCTACCTCAGGTAACCGAAGATCTCAAGTCTTCTCTTAGGCTTGGTTTAGTTTATCGGAAGAGGCAATCTCGGAGGATGTAACCATGGCTTTTACTCTGCCCTTACGCGATGTTGTCAGGATAGTGTCTGACCTCTAGTGGCAAGAGAACTAAATTACTGATGGATGCCCTCCGGTTTCAGCTGGGAACCGAGCGATTTGCAAACGTTTAGGTAATTGTACAGCGTGCGTTACCGTGGAAAAATGAAAATCGATCAGTGAAATGGAAAATGTATTAAAAAGGACTATGAGGCCGAGCCTGAATTCAATTGCCTTTACAAATAATTCTTCTTGGAGGCAGAGGCTTACAGTAAAACCTTCAGAGTCAATTGCTTATGAACATTGATGTGTACAAGTCAGTAAGGAAATCAGGACCTGCAAGAAATACATTTCTCCACAACAGGCTCGGTGTGTCCAGATGATTTGTGTGGTTCTGCTCAAGCTGGTTGCTTCCCAGGCCGTTTCCAACGCAAAGGTCTGTTTTTCTTCTCTGTGCCCGAAACCTGCACGGAACACGGCACAGCGAGGAAAACGAATGACTCGTCCCTTACACTCAGCACCCCTCCATGACACACATATGCCTTCACACCAAGAGAGCCGAAGAAGAGAAAGCAGAAAAGAAAGCCAGGGGAGACCACCCACCTTCTCTCTATCAGGCGGCTTTCCTGGTCATTAAGACTTGGTCTTTGTATTGGACTCGCTCCAGCTGCCTGGGAGCCAAGCATCTTTTCTAGGAGAAGAGAAGAAACAGTGCATGGGGATCAAAATGTAAGTCGGAGCTGAATGTATAACTCAAACATTTCTGCATCGTGTGTGCACTGACTGTACATTTTGGTGGAGATCTTTGGAAATGCCTAGGTGCAGTTTAGCTACTCATTCGGGATACTGCTCAAGGATTTGTTTTCCAAAGGGAATTTATCATTTTCTGAGGAACCAACCTCATAACACCCTTCAAACTGAGGCATTTGGGCTAATTGAATTGAATGCCAGGAAAATACATTCACTGGAGAAAGGTGGGAAGCAGAGAGATGGGGACGCAGCAGGGCCAGAGAAGGGCGAGCTCTGGGGCTGGGCAGCAGCGAGCAGGGTGACTGGCGAAGCAGCACCACGTTCATGCAGCCAAGAGCCAGGGCAGAACATGGTGACACCAGCGGGAGAGCTGCCCGGGTGGGCTTGTGCAGTGGCTGCCAGCCTGCCTCTGCTTTCAGCAATCTTCAATTGAACCTGATTGCCTCTGTTTGCCTTGTCATNTCGGGATACTGCTCAAGGATTTGTTTTCCAAAGGGAATTTATCATTTTCTGAGGAACCAACCTCATAACACCCTTCAAACTGAGGCATTTGGGCTAACTGAATTGAATGCCAGGAAAATACATCCACTGCAGAAAGGTGGGAAGCAGAGAGATGGGGAGGCAGCAGGGCCAGAGAAGGGCGAGCTCTGGGGCTGGGCAGCAGCGAGCAGGGTGACTGGCGAAGCAGCACCACGTTCATGCAGCCAAGAGCCAGGGCAGAACATGGTGACACCAGCGGGAGAGCTGCCCGGGCGGGCTTGTGCAGTGGCTGCCAGCCTGCCTCTGCTTTCAGCAATCTTCAATTGAACCTGATTGCCTCTGTTTGCCTTGTCATAGGCATGTTGATTGTATGCTGAAAGGGCAGGGTCTTCAGAAATGCGAAACTGTGGGTACAGAGCAAAAAAAAAAAAAAAAAAAGGGGCTAACGTGTGGCATAGCTGTGATGGGTGCTGAAAGGTTGCATGGGCATAAGCAAAGACTGGAGAAGTCCACAGAGTTGAAAGCCACCAAGGGCTACTTGGCACACAGAAAACACCTTGGGCTCAGGAGCCCCCAAACTGTTGTTCTTTTGAGGCTGGAAGAGCCTTGGGAAGACCTCATTCTATTTTCCTCTGTTTGTGTGCTTTTCCCTCATCCTCTCCTGCTGATAACCAGCACCAACCAGAAAACTGGGTTAGCTGGATGTATTGTCTGCCAATAGGTCTGATGCTTTTGTTCTTCAGTGACCTCCCTAAAGTTGGGGCTCAGCGTTCTGAAAAGATTCAATTAACTGCAATCGCCCTGCACCCACATTGCGGTGGTAAAAAAGGAACACAACCAGGTTCAGCCGCCTTGTGCTAAGGGCTGTACAAACTCAAGAGCTCTCAATGTTCAGCTTTGTTTTTACTGAGACGTTTGCTGCCCTTGAGTGCCCCCATTTAAAACCATGACATAGATACACCTACACACACTTTTTTCAAAGAATCGTTGTTGCCATAGTTTTTATGGATAGGTATCAGCTGTCTTTGTAATTGTGACTTTTCTTTCTCTGTTTTGTATTGTGACTGAATTGTTGCAAGGCATCCTGTAAGCTCTGCTAGAGGAGAGCTTTTAGAAATAAAGACCTTATATAAACTGTTGTATTTTCAAAATTGCTTGATGTGCAAGCAATGAAATGTTTACAGAAAAATAAGCCATAAATAAAGATAACTTTTATCTTGAAGGCTAGTAGTATTTGTCAGATGCTGTGTTTGTGTTAAATATAGTCTGGTACTACTTGTTTGTATAATTAAGAGGTGACATACTGTCTTACCTGATCTGGACTGCAGAAAGGATAGTGTTCTTGAACCAACAAGTCACTGCTGTTCTGACTGCTTGGCTAAGCTATGGCATTTGTGCACTCCGCAGCAACTGGCTTGTAGTTCTAACTCTTGCCGGTTGAGGGTAGGTAATCTCAGGGGGTTATCTATCCTCTAGGGCAGCCCAGTAACATTTTGTGCTGTACATTACCATCTACTTCCATTCAGGTTTGGGATCTTAGCTTGGTATGCTCTAAACCCAGTTGTGGTTTTCCCAGTAGCAGGGGATCCAAACAGCCACCATCCCTTTTGCGCTTTAGAAGGGCCCAAGAAGGAGAACCTGTCAGTAGATCTTCCCCATCTCTTAACAGACAGTTTTTTGCTTCTGGGTAGCACATGGAAAACATGACTCTCTGCGACTTCTTTGTGTGCAAGTGTGTGGCTTTTTATGTATAATGTGGGAATCTGTGTGGTCCTGGTTTTGTGGAGTGAGTCCCTGGGGAGTCCAGGCCTCCAGCCTCAAGTAATCCGAATAAGAGACGCATGTGTTTACCTTCTAAAAAACAGTCAGGCTTTCAGAAGTAATTGTTCCACCACATAAAGAGTCTAACAACAACTTTCACAAATACAATGGAGGTTGATTTGGGGTCATAATCACATTGCAGGCAATCATAAGGCTTTAAATTAATAAGGCATGTGTTAAGCGTAGCCTGAAAGCACTCCCACTTCAGTAATCCACTCAGAGTCTTAGCTTTTGAAGGATTCATGTAGCATTTCAGTTAATATATTTCTTAAAAATGTTTCTTCTTTTAGTAGCAGGTATATGACAGCTGAATTTATTGTCAAACCTCCTAATTTAGGACTGTAGGCCGGCTTAAACTGGAGTGTCTGTAAAGCATTAGAGAGGATTCCCAGAGCTCACTAGGTGGAAAACCCAGATCCAGGCTTCTGTTCCAGTATCCATGCAGTCATTTTGACAGAGACAGCAAAGGGCTGTTTCTCCTTCCATTGGATACCAAAAGCCATCCTTGTTGTTCCAGGAGATGTTCCATAATACATGAAGCATTTGTGTGGTTTCTCTCTCTGTCCTCTCTCAATTTTTTTTCCTGGCTTCCCAAGAAAACAACATTTGTGTAATCCAGTGGGACTAGTCCTGTATTGATAAACTGCAGTTTGTCCATCTTTCCTGCATTTTGAACTGCTTTGAGGGCAGGAGCCGCTCCAGATCCTACAGATCTCATAAGACTTAGCAGCTCGCTAAAGGTCGAAGACCCAAATTAGTGCTTTCTTTCAATAAAAATCCTATCTTGTGAGCTCAGTGATGTGCGCCCTGTTTGACCTGATGGCACAAAATCTGGCACAACACCAGGGCCTGAGCGGTAATTAGAGGCTGCAGAAGAGCAGTGAGGGTCTTCTGTGTTATTTATGGAGTCTTTTCAGGGGGGGAATGCTGAGACTGCAAACATGAGGAGTATCTAAGGATACTGTGGCAGGGGCTCGTGTTGTATCTGATGGGGAGCTGGAAGCATTGTGGTGGGAGTATCTGGTACATGGGTGTGCTGTCATCATCACTGCAGTGGAGAGGCATGAAGCACACAGCACACAAATTCAAAGGAGACAAGCTCCTTTAGTCCTTCTATTCATGAAACAGCTTGCTGAAAAAATAAATAGATGGGCAGAAGTTGGCAGTGATACCAACATTGTTGAATGGAAATGATCTTCCAGATTGCCCAGAGAGCAAAAACTTCTTTGATTTGTTGCAATTCCCTGCATTCTGCTAACAAGAACCAAGTGAACTACTCATGAAGAATCCCCCACTCCACCTCCACGCCAATCAATCTAATTTAGAGGGTTTTCAGCAGATTCTGTTATGTTTCCAAACTCACAGGAACCCTTTGCTAAAACTTTTGGTTTTTTCTCAATTACGGAGAGTACAAAGAGGATAAAAACCTGGTCTTGGGTGTAACAGTTACAATTCCATTATGATTTTGAACAAAATCACAAACCTTCCAGAGAAACCAGCAATATCTGGCGCGTTGACTAATATGAAAATGTCAGTACGTTTTTCAAGCTTTCAGTTGTCTTTTCGTGGTGTAAACAACAAAACAAGACCCAAAACAAACTCCAAAGGAAGTTCATGAAACTGTGTCATGTAAAAGCAGAAGAAAAATTTGTTACTGCTTGTAAAGGTTGAAGCTGTGTGGTTTTTCCCAGCTGCTGACAAGCTACCAAATGTTTTTGAGCGTGGGATTCTGGTGGAGTGGATCTTGATTTCTAATCATGGCTATGCTTTGTTTAGGAGACATATGGTCTAAAATACAAAATATTATCTCCGTGTGTGTTCTCCAGGGCTAGTACTGTTTCTCGCTCTTGGACAAAATTCTTTGTAATTGCCAGTAATGAAAAATAAAAATATCTGAAGTTGTGTGCTGTAAGTATTGACTCTCTTTAAATGCTTGCTCACACATTAGATTAAACACAGAATATCTCAGGATGTTATGGTGATCCAGGCATTGTATTCTACCAGCTCATTCTTCGTCTTGCCCTTGGCAGGTGCTTGGTGAATTCAGGTCACGCTGAAGGACCTGCAGTGCCCAACAAGGCCATTGGTTTGACAGTGTGCTGCCCCCAACTTCTGTTAGAATGAGCCATTTGAAGGGTGCTGGATCACTAAATCAGGTTTGTTCAAACACAAACTAGGAGCAACACCATTTGAGAGAGGTTTAAGCAATAGGACATGAATAGATGCATCCCTTTTTTCAAGGCTTCTTGCAGATGAGCCCTTGCCTCCAGTCTTGCTTGGTCCAGCTGGTTTTGGTGACTTTCTGAACTCTGCCAGCCCCCAGAAGCATAGGGACATTGTCATCTTCAAGGCCTGACAGTGTCACTCCCCCCTGATTTCCTCAGGAGTCTCCCGGTGTCTCCAAAGACAGGTTGTCAGTCTTATTTTCGTGCCTCTCCATAGAGATGACCCTTCTTTCAAAGGAGTATTGCTTCTCCCTCTCCCAGGTCAACAGCAGCCACCTTCTTTGCTCCCCAACCACACCTAATTATTGTGCGTGAGGTGCACAATAAACTGTGAGCAGATAAAGCAGATACCGTCCATCACAGGGAGTATCAGAAGTATTCCCAAAGGGTGAGCCTTCTTTTCCTCCCTATTCCCCTATTATTTCATTGTTCATTAACTCCAGAAGACTGTAAGGTGTAGGTAAGGATGCCCAGCACAGCAGCTTCTTGCTGCGTGCTGTGAGATAAGAGGGTTCAGGCACAGTCCAGTCTGAAACCAGCACCACCAACAAAATCTGTCCTTAGGCAGCAGCTTGGACAGCTGGTAGTGAGTAACAGTCAGCCCACCTCATATTTGGATAAGGGTAGTTTCTCATGCTATGGGACTATAATCACAATCCTTTTAGCCTGCAAAATTTCTGAGACAATATAACCCCAAATGACTTTTTGCTTTTAAAGACAAGAGAAGAGAGTGAACTCCCCAGTTAGCAGTACTAGCAGACCCTTTAGCCCAAATTCAGCTCAGGCCTGATAGAGAAGGATCATTCTTGGTTACTTTCACACCCAACCTTTCACAAGGAACTGCTCTGCTGCAATAACATGTGAATGTTCGTGCTTACCATATAGGAGGTCATTTGTATGTCAAGTATCTGCTTTGCTTTTTGTAATGTGAAAATTATCCTGTGTGTGTTGTAAATGCCCCTCACCCACTGGGAGCCCATTAGCAGCTTCACTTTTAGGGAAACAACATGTGGTTTGGGAAATAGAAGTCAGGAAACGGGGATTTCATAGCTCGGGTTCTAGAAGGATTACTCAAAAGGAATGCAACTTTAACTGTTGCTCTACCAACTGTCTCGGGTCTCAGATTCCACCACTCTGGCAGCTCCCATGTTAACTTTCTTAAATTCTGTTAAAATAATACTGGAATAAGCTCAGGATTGGTTATTAAAAGAGTAAGTATGCAGAGCAATACTGCTACCAGACCCAGTACTCCTGTTGTGTGTGATATATTTCTTCTTAAATCCCTTGTGCAAATGAATTTTAACTTTCAAAATTTTAAAAAAGTAGTGTGTATGGTTTATGTATGTTTTAATATATATGTAATCGAATTTATTTTTCATCGACTTAGTGGGAGTGTAACTTTCTAGGTGTTTTGCTCTGAAAATTCATAATAGACCTCTAGTATTTTATAAGTATTTTAAAGCACAATTTATTCCCTTCATATTTACACCCATGAATTACTCATTACTTAGCACATCTTTCCTCCTGTAGGCAAACAGCAGTGGTTGCCACACTGGTTTAAAATGAAAGCTTTAAAAGTAAAGGTGGGTTTAATTAATGAATGACTACTGCGATACTGCACTGCAGGCACTAGCAGCTTGGTTGGAGGTGGCTTTTAACAAAGATTTCTCCCATTTCCCAGAATTGCATGGAAGCAAATGAAAGCAGATAAACCTCACCTCATCTGCAGATAAACTTCTTTTTTTCTCAAATGCTCTTCGTAACAGTATCTAATATTTACCTAATACCTTTCATCCCAAGCAATTTACAATTAATTAATCTCCATAGCTCTCTTGCTAAAATAAGAGCACTGACAAAATGATACTGGAGGAGCTAGGCTGATTGCCCAGGATCTGCCTCTAACACAAACAGTACTGTCTTACTGATCATCACATACTTATTTCCATTTTTCAGTGTGAAGAAAAAGTCTTGGTAGCAAATAACCTGTAGTCTGGATCTCTGCAGAAGATACCTTGGAACCGTGATCACAGGACAGACTGCAGGATCCCTGCTTCCTTTCTAGGGAAAGAGACTGAATAGAGGGCACCAGCTGAAATTTGCAACACCTTCAGTTATGCCAATTTGTGACCTACTCTCACTTAGGTCACAAAGAAAAGATGACCAAGGTGACAAAAGATGAGGAGAGGAGCTGGGTGGGTTTGCCTTATTTTTGGCCAACAGTTGTAGTTCACTCTTCCAGTGAGCCCTTGTTGTGAGCCTGCACCCTTCTCTCACTTCCAAGCAGGGGGGCATATGGGGTGTAGGTTTAGGGCAGGCTGAACCGTGCTTCCTTGAGGGCTCTCTGGAGAACTCAAGTAGTGAACAGCAACTCTTTCTCTCCCCTTTTTCTCCACCAGTATGTAAAACACTTGTGCTCACTTGCGTGACTCTCTACTGACTACAAAAATTACAACAGGTAAAATAAAAGGTGCCTGTATTATGTCTAGGTCCTGGTTAAATCAGGTCTCATACACACCTTTTCTAATTCTGATGCAGAAAGAAGTCATATCCTGTCTGCAAAGAGCCTCAGCAATATTTTTCCACTCCCTCCTGCATTCTTGAGACTTGGGAAGTTTGGAGGGAGACACGGATAGGCTTGGTGCATATTCTTATCTCCCTGATCCTAAGGAGTTTACAAAGATAATACGTGGAGTTTTAAACAATATTGTCATTTCTGCAACAGGAAACCTGCTCTGTCTCCTCTAAGAGCCTCCTTCTTTGTGCTCATTATCATTGCTCCAAAGCTGTGCTACTACCCACATGTCAGAGACTAGGACTCAAATAGCCTGAGACCTTTGTTTAACTGAGAGAATGAGGAGCTTTTTAAGAACTCCTCAGAGTAAACGCACCTTTAACCTGCAGGTTACCACAGTAGTGTAATGGGATATCAATGTTCGTGCACTCTCAAAACCCCCCAGGATATTTCTTTAAAATAAAGGTCTTGGAGATGCTCTCAGGCTACATTTCTGTGCGGGAGATGAGGAGGAAAAAAAAAAGAAAGAGTAGACTTTTCTTTTACAGTAATAGCAGCTGAGATTTTCACATAAGCACCTGCCTTCAGGGCCCAGGAATGTAACAGAAACACCAGGGGCATGTGATGGGCCTCTTGTATTGTGCTACTGTGGAGGAGATAAAAACTCTGCAGAGCCAGCAAATCAACGCTGGAGAGTCTCCAAGGCAGATCTGCCGCTTACATTCTCCTGAGGCCTCTGCCATTCGTTAGCAGTGCTAAGAGCTATCCAAATCCTTGTCAAGGGCATGGGGGCTTTGGAGACCTTTTCCTGCAACTGAAGTACTACGGAAATCACTTGAATTACAATTTTCCAGTAGACAACACTCTGGTTTAATATTTCTGCACTTGTACAATACACATACAGTTAATCAAATGTGCCTGCAATACAAAAGGACATTATTTGTGTTGGTATAAAACACTACAGATCATACTTCTGGCTGTACTTTACACCTCCTTAATATAATGCATCCCCCTCACACTCACTCACCCACACCCCACTCCCCACATACACACACCCTTTCTTGATCCTGTTAATAATCTCAGGTGTCTTAAAAAAAACTACTGGATTTAAAATTGTACAAAATTACAAGCTCTCCTACTTCGGTAACCCACGTACTAAATGTATGATTAAAAAACTTTCATTTAAGTAGTCCTTTACAGGTCTTAACTACAGGATGATTCATAGAGAGGTGAAATTAATAGGACGTTTCTGGTCAATCCTGCAGTTCAGTTTTCACATCCCAGAGGGCAATGGATTTATCTTCAAAGGTCCCAATTAAGAAAAAGAGCAATGGCAAGAGTACACGTGATTGCACCTTTTTGTAACATCAGAACATTGCTTTTTAAAAGTGATGGATTTAGAAACATGATAAGACCTTTTGCAAAACAAAGTAACCTCTTCCCTCCCCAGTCAAAGCCCAAAATCCAGTCAAGTACCCAAAACCTTAAAAGTCTGTGGCCTGGAAGCACTGAACGGTCCCAGTGGGTCCTCATAGATTTGGCTGTGACAGAACACATGAAGAATCACAATTCGCAACTATGATTTAAGTTCTACTTTCTGTTTTATTGCCTAACTTGAAATTACCTAAATCCTTCACATCCTGGCCATTGGCTCTGTAGGCAGGGACCCTCAGGGTTTCCACTTTTGCTGTGGGTTACTGAAAGCAATCAAAACCAAAGGAGGACTTCCCACTTGTTTTTAAATAGCATTGGTTGGGTGCTTTATAGCTGAGTATTGTTCATGGCAAAGCTTCAACACTTTTGGTGTTCAGATTTGTGTAAAGCCTCATCGTTATTTTTAAACAGCCAGCTCCAAGGGGCATTGCATGTCCTCTTGATGGAGCTGGAATGGCCTTGCAGGAACATCAGGTCAGTCCAACCAAACCGTGTCAGATGTCCCAGCCAGGCCAAGTGCAAGACAGCCCAATTTACATAGCCGTGTTCTCTTGTGAAGCTTGTCCCTTCAGAGGGGTTGCTGTGTTACCCCCTGCTCATGGGGCTGTTATCAGATTTTGTAAGCAGATGCTGTTGGAAAGTATGTGGAAGGGAGATCTGGCCTTGGCTCCGTTACGTGCCCTCGGGGAACTCCAGGTGGTACCTGCTCACCTTTCCCCTCACCACAGCTGCGGTGTGGCAGGGGCAAACACGTAGCAGCAGAACGTGTCTTTTGAACTACTGAGTATTTTTCCTGGGCACCTACAAAGAATCAAACTTTGTATTATCTGTAGGTCATGTGCAGCCTTCAAGCTGTACACAGCTCATGTAGTTTTCTTTGTCACATAAAGACCAGGTGGGGACATGCATCTTCCATTGGCATAACTGGAAGGCCTTGCTTGAGGGCAGTTTGGTGTATCGAATGAAATACCATTTCATTGTGCTTCTTTATGGTGGTTTCCTGAGTGCTGTTGGAAAAGAATTATGATATGCATCCTGATTTCATTACAAACCATGAAGTTGCTCTCCTACTGAATCTGAAGTTTTGAAAAATAAAATGTTTTTTCCCAAATAAGAGATCTTTTAGTTTGTGTAAATTGTGCTTTGTTGTCTGTGCCTGACAACATCCTAACAAGTTAACTTACTCTCTTGACTAAAGCACCATCCAAATTATTTTTAGAGAGGTCTTTAAGTATTGTTCTGACATAAAAGAGTAATGATGCTCCACTTAAGAGTGTTGTCGCTGAGTGGATTTGCTGGCTTAAAAAAGAAGAATCATAAAATTGTTGGGACTGAATGATTGTTGGAATAGACTAGAGGGGTATTTTATGTACAAACGTGGTTTTTTAGAATGTAATTATTTCCTTTATCAGGTTTACCTGCCGTTTTAGTAACAGTATCAGTGTCCAACCCTAAAGAAGTTTTTATCTGAATGTCACAGTATTATGCAAAGTCAAAATGGGTGTTGCATTCATGGGTCCAGCCTGACAGCAACTTGCCCACTGATGCAGAAGACGGGGAACGGATGAATGACATTTTTATAACTTGTGTAATTTCAATCCAAGCAAGCAGTGCTAGCCCAGGAAATTGTGATATTATTGCCAGTGCCCGTGGATGTATTCATTAGCCACTTGAGGTAAGAAATCTACCCACAAATCATCTGTCGCCTTAAAGTATTTTCAATTCGGCAGCCTTTGATTTAGAAGTAGCAGATACCATGATGTAACATGCTGACATGGCGTAACACGGCTCCCGCCCGCAAAAGCCACTTGCTCAGAGAAGGCTCCCCAATGCTAGGGCATGTGCAAGACCACTGGGGCGCTGTGGTCGGAAGAGGAATTTCATGCCTGGCTTCCCAGGCTATGTTTGCTCTCTGAAGTGTAGATTCCCGTGTTCTGAGTAATCAGACCGGTATCTTTCACATTTAAAAGCCCAGCAATAAACATATGTCTAAATACCATCATTTATATTACAACTGTCTGAGCGAGAAGTAGCATATAGTCCTTATTTTAAGCCTGCCATTGGAAACTGGCGTTCTTCATTTGTTATTCCCTTTTCATATAATCATAGAGCAGCCCAGTTTGGAAGGAACCTTGAAAGATCATCTAGTCCAACATTTAGTGGGAAGGGGAGCCTAGACAAGATTATCTGACACCCTGTCCGGTTGCATCTTGAAAGCCTCCAGCAGTGGGGACTCTACCACATCCTTAGGGAGGTTGTTCCAGAGATTGATTGTTCTCACTAAAAAATTTTCACCTTCTGTCAAGATGAAACCTCTTCCAGCGCAGCTTGTACCTGTTGCCCCTTGTCTTCTCCATCTGGCTCATTGTGAAGAGAGAGCCTCTGTCCTCTTTGTAGGAGCCCTTTAAGTACTGGAATACTGTGATGGGATTCCCCCTGAGCCTTCTCTTCTCCAGGGAGAAGAGATCTAATTCCTTCAGTCTTTCCTCATAGGGCAGGTTCTCCAGCCCTCTGATCATCTTCATGGCCCTCCTGTGGACTGTCTCCAGTCTGTCCATGTCTTTTCGAATTGTGGGGAGCAGAACTGGAGACGGTACTGCATAGCTCACCTCTATACACTCAAATTTCTCTTTTATGTAAAGTGCAATTCCACTTCTTCTCTTCCTGTCTTTCTGAAAGAGTTTGTAGCCATCCATTGTGGTCTTCTAGTCATCACCACTACCAACTTTCTGTGATTCCTATGACATTATAGCTCTCAGACTGGGCACAGAGTTCCAGTTCCTCCTATTTGTTCCCCAGACTATAGGTGTACTTGCCTTTGGAGAGGGTTGGGGAGCACTCCTCACTACTCTGGTAGATGTGCTCATCCACCCTGTTGCTTATGGATATGTAGGTGTTGCAGCTGTGGATCCTACTCCCCAAGTTCGTTAGTTTAACCCACGATTCACTAAACCAGCCAATCTGCTACCAAAGATTCTCCTGCCTCTTCTAGATAGGTGGATCCCATCTCTCCCTAATAGGCCGTATTCATTGAAGAACATCCCATGATCATAGAAACCAAAGCCCTGGCAATGATACCAGCCACAAAGCCAGATATTATATGATGCGTCAGCTTCTACCTGCACCCCTATCCCTGGCTGGCAACACAGAGGAGAAGATAGCTTGGGCCCCTGTACCTTTCACTTGGGCCCCCGGGGCTCTGACCTCCTGCTTGATCTTGCCCAGGTTTTGCTTGTGTCGTTAGTGTCCGCATGGAAAAGAAGTAGAGGATAGCAGTCTGCTTTTAACCAGTTGTGTCAGTCTCCTTGTGACACCCTAGATCTTGGCTCTTGGCAAGTAGCAATCTTTCCTTGACTGTATATCAGGGCAGCAGATTGTGCCTCGGTGCTTCTCAGTAGAGAGTCACTCACTACTAGCACTCGCCATTTCCTTTTGCAGCTCTTAGTATGTGGTACAGGTGTGGTTTCTTCCTGTGAATCTCGCTCATTGATTTTGTCTGCTGCCAGATGCCTGAGAGGTGTTTGCACACCCTGCTCGTGGTGCTCCTGGTGCCTGGTACTCCTTAGGGGCTTCACGGTTCCACTCTGGGCTCTGCCATTATAGCCCTGTGGAAATCGCTTCTGCATGCTTCAATTAAATGGCCTTACATTTTATTACTTATCAGTAGCGTTTGTTGTAATAAAGAGAAACAACTTATTTGAAATACTCCTACTACCAGTCAGTTAAATTCAAATATGAAGGGGCAAAAAAACTGTAAAGGGATCAAATGAACAAAATGTTTGATAATTTATCAAGTAGAAAAGTTAATTTGTTCTATACAGGCACTGTCAGCTTTTAAGAACCTACCTCCTCTATTTAACCTCTGTGGGTTTTAACAGAATTTTGATTTTATATACCTTAAAGAGATTTCATTTTGTGAAATAAATGCAATTAAACATCTGTTCCCTGCAAAAATATTAAGGATCAACTGGCTTAGATTATTTCAGTTCATAGAAATATACTCACAACTTAAACACTCTATAAAACTTATTTAATGGTATTTAGTATTGCTAATTGTAAAATTAACTTGTAAAATAACTGTGTTATGCTCAAAATCACCTACTAAATGCACTGTTCTTAGTAAGCATGAGATGAGGAACATTTTTAATATATCCCATTGAAAATTTGTGCTTACTCTTCATCGATAATGCCATCTATAATAGACACCTGGTTTGCTTGTGACTTGTTCTCTCCAGGTGTTTTTGAATTGCAGTTTTACTTCCAGGATCCTCAGTGCTCACAATATTTATTAAAACAAAACCTAGTTTTATCGAACCGGTTAAGACGTTTTGTGAGGAAAATCAGTGGAATTCTACAAGTCAAGCTTATTTTTTGAGCCTTAAAAGACACTGTACAGCATGCATGTGGAAAAATAAAGCTTTCCACTGAAACGTGGTTCCTGACTGTTGAAACTCTGGTCTACACAACAATTTTTATCAGAATTTTGTTTTGCCATAGATTTTTTTCCATATGACATCTAAATTAGCCACAAAACACAAATCTAGACGGGAGCCAGCACAGAGCAGCACAGTACATGTTGTGCATTGCTTATGAAGGAGTTTGTGAAAGTTAACTGGGAAAAGCAGGTTCTCATATACTATACAGAAATAAATACGTGACATTTCTTACAAGGTCCACACCGTAGGTAGCAAAGCTTCCAGTAGGAAAATTCGAACAAATAAAACAAGTTGGAAACCTCTAATGGTCCTGTAACTCTCATTTGCTCTTGTCCTCACTGTAGGAGATATGCCTGGGGGGAAAGGGCAGGAATTTGCCCAGCGACAGGACAAGGGGCAACGGGCACAAACTGGAACACAGGCAGTTCCACCTGAACATGAGGAAGAACTACTTTCCTGTGAAGGTGACAGAGCACTGGAACAGGCTGCTCAGGGTGGTTGTGGAGTCTCCTTCTCTGGAGATGTTCAAAACCCGCCTGGATGCGTTCCTGTGCA
>VZSC01013962.1:210002-235119 GCA_013398225.1 Steatornis caripensis
CTGGGTGGTCTCCAAAGGGCCCTGTCAACCCCTGCCATTCTGTGATTCTGTGCCCACTGTGGAAACTCTTGCTGTTCTAGGCATGGGGAGTGGTAAACATTGTGGTTTACACATCATTTTCTAATGCAGGAGTGACTCTGTGAGAATTGGGCAATTTCTTGGACATGAATGACGAGGGCACCCCTGCCTCTTTCCTTGTCTGCTGGTGCACAGTGGCTCAACTCCAGCAAGACAGGTAGTCGTACCCATTGGGTCTGACATCCTCCGGGTCTCTGGGGGAAGGAAGCTCAGATGATGCCCCAGTCAGCCAGGATAAACCAAGCTATTCTATAAAAGATGGGCAAAGGTTTGCTTTGAACAGCACATTTTCTGAGAGGATGAACATGATCTGAGAGCAGTGAATGGCCACTCTGAACAGCTTAGATGCGTCCCCGTCTGTCTCCAAAACACAGTGCAGCTTTGGTGCCTGTCACCACCCTTCTCCTTCAACAAAAACACTGCTCAGAATTCATGGGAGGTTCTGCTCAGCTGCTTGCATCCTTTGTATTCTGAAATGGAGACATCTGATGGTTTAAAACTGCTTCAGGGCTGGGATGGTGATTAAGAATAAGTAGCGTGAGCTGAATTTGAATGTGAAATGAAATAGAAGTTAAGTTCCTAAGCAGCTTTGACGGTCTATGCCCGAGCTCATAAAATGCAATTAATTCGTAGCTGACTGGAGACTCTCTAGGGTTCTTCCATTCTTGAGGTTTCAGTATGATGTCTCCCTCCTTAGCCTTTGTTGCACCCTCTGAAGTCATCGTTATGCCAAGGAAGGAGGCAGACACATTTACTAGCTGTTTGATCTAGCACAATTCCACGTAAACTGTAGCACACACGTTACTGTGGTTTGGCAGGGAGGAGCAGAACTGCATGCTGCTAGACCTTAAGCATTGACAATTGTTAGGGCATGACTTAACCTCTTCTACTCTGGCGAGCTGTGGCATCCAGTATGGATTGTTAAAGCTGATGGAAATTCATTAACACCATTGGAATGTCATTAACACTTCTACCAAGGATTATATCCCTTTAAGTGTCCAAATATGGCACTCCAAGCCAGTGCTCAAGGAAATTAGAAGCAGCAATTCCGTGAAAAAGGCATTTGTTGATGATATAATGCAATAAGTGTCAACAGATGTCATTCCTTATAATAAAGCATGTGGCTCTAATTTGGCACTTCTTGCCATCAGGGGGAACTTCTTGCAGAGCAGATGTCACTTCTAATCCTATATTTAATGGGTGCCTGTGCCCTGTTAAAACTGGCATGCCAGTTCAGAAGTAGGCATGGTGCCATTAGAGCAGACTGTCATGAGCAAAAGTCATGTTACAGAACTGTTGCTTCTAGAAATGTGGATGCTGGGACTGAAGTACTGCCTAGGAACATAAAAATCTTCCTGCCCAGGGAAATTCCCCCGTAAGTAAGTTGATACATGCCGTTAATACTTTAGTGTTAGTAGAAAATGGATGTTAGCTGTATCTTCTTTCTGGTTGTTCTAACTTTTGGGCAACAAATGGTGATCCCGGGGGCCATTCTGGCGGCTTAAGGACTGGAATGTACATGTCACCTTGGCAAAAATCCTGTTAATGCTCACTGTTGCAGCTGGTTGACAGCTCTGCGGTGCCTGGGAATTGTTGCACTGTGGAGGACTAATCTGCTGGGCAATGAGGGGGAGAAGTGGACCTTGGACTTGTATTCATTCATCTCCTCTGTAAGACACTGCGTGACTCCGCCAGACAAATACCTGAAGAAAAACTGTGCTCCTGTTTTACTTCATGTGATTTTTGCTTAGTATAGAGAGTAGCATTTTTCCTAAAGCACTCATCCTAAGTCAAACTTGGCTTGTGTTAGACAACACTTCAGTTGCCCTTGCTGGGATCAAATACAGTATTTCTTACAAATTGACGCTTCAACAACAGTTAATTTTGGTAAATTTACTGAACATGTTATTTTTAAAAATCTGTTGCTTGGATATAGATACTTATTTTCTCTCCCACAATGAACTTGCTGAGAGGAATGTAAAAGTTTAAGTGACATATGATATGTTCTTCTTAACTTGTGTCACCAAGTAGAGCTTCCAAAAACATTATGGGTACTTGATTGCCTTCAAGCATACATCAGATGTTAAGAACCAGCCCTTCCTACGACTAATTGATAGGCTTCAGTAATTATACAATAAGATCAGGTTACTCTGACCTGAGCTGTTAGAAATCTTAATCTGTATGGCTAGAAGAAGCTTACAGCAGATATGTTGCTCTGTTCTCAGTCAGAGAAGCAAACGCTTCCCCAGTATGTAGTCCTACTGCCTCAGCTCCTCAGGGTGCCACACAAGACACTCCAGCAGAGTATTTGTGACGTGGGGTGTTTCTTGTCGCTGTGATCGGAGTCATACACTGAATGAGGAAAGTTTGCAGGGAAGATTTGGTCATGAATGACCTTTGACAATTCAGCTCCAAGCAGTGCCAAGAGGCGGCCCTTTCAGAAGGTGGGTACGCAGTGATGTCTCGGGCCCACTTTAAAATGTCTGCACAGTCCAGGTATCTTTGGCAAGATTCCAAAAACCTTATGTTCTCCTTTCTGACAAACATTATGATTGATCAGCAATGTACTACTCTATCTTCACTCTTTACCCTATGGGGCTTTAATTAGCCAGTTATACAAACGAGCTCAGCTAGCCAAGCAGCTCTAACATTCGCCAGTGGTAGGCAAAGCTGCCACCAACATACAGTGAAATTTTATTGCATAACAAAATGCTCATCTTGCCTGGTAGAGGTGTAACATTACACAAGAGCCCAAATAAAATGTGTTGTGTGATTCCAAAGTGTGGCATAGTCAGGAAGTTGTCTGCATTTCCCACTAACACACACTGAAGTTTTACTTTGTGGTGAAATTTTCACCTTGCCCAATGAGGCTTGTAACACTTCAGCAGGGAGCAGCACACAACTCCACTCAAGTAAGAAATCCATTTAGTTGGATCCTGAAATGTGCATTTTAATTGGTGGGGTGAAATGAATAAGTATTGATACAAGGAGGTGCATCAGCAGAAGGCTGTATTTCTACTATCTATTATGTATGAAGGACACTGAAGATGGGTCTTAATCTAGATTTCAAAAACTCTGTGTCATCAAAAACAGTAAGACATGTAAAGAAAGGCAAAACATCTCCACTTCTCTTAAATCCACTTTGTTGCAGATGAGGCTCAGCTGGATGACCTCCTTTGCCATGGGCTGGGAACACCCGCAACCTAGCTGGGTGAATGCTGCTTGGCTGTGAGTCCAGCTGTGCTGGTGAGCAGGGCAGAGCCTGGAAGCCAGGCTAAGCCCAGTATCCTGATCCCTCACCCTGTTCTTCACACTGTGGCTGTGGTTCGGGCTGCTCGAACTCTCCCAAGAAAAGCTGCCGTAGTTAGCCTGAGCGATGTCAGGATGAGCCAGCCTACACCACTTGGCCAGGTTTTATTTAGCAGTGTAGATACAGCATGATAAACCAAGCCTCAGCTGAAGGCCATGTCTGCAAGGGAGTCCTGCCATGAGTAGGGTTGTCAGCACTGCCCTGGCAGTGTAAATGCCAGCTGAGTGGGAAAGCACAGTCTGAATAAGTGATGCTTCCCTACACCCTGACAGAAACTCAACCTCTGTGTTTTGCTTGGCTGGATCAGCTGGAAGTGCAGGATTCTGCCTGTGGCTCCAAGAACCATTGCGCACAGCTGGAGGTGAAGGAGGAGCCTGCCAGTGCATTAGCACAGAGGTGCGTTTTCGGCTCTTCTGGCCATGGTTGGTTTTGCAGGGTTCCCACCCTTCAGGTGCCCCAACAGCTATCTGCATGGTCAGATCTGAGGGGCCAAAACCATCCAACAGCACTTGTCATAGGAGAAAGGTGCGCGGCTTTAGGACTGGAGAGCACTGGGAGAAGGACAGACATGCAGCAATCTCTCGCAGATGTAAGTGGTAGTGTACAAAAGCTATGACTGATCGCATAGCTCTCATTAATCGTCAGTGATGGCACCAAACACCCTCCCTAGCAATGAAGGGGCTGTCTCAGAGGTAGTCATCTGCAGTGCAGATACTCAAAGCCATCTAAAGCTCAGAGAGCTGGCTCCTGTGCTGACAGGCCCTGCAGATTTTCTCCTTATTTTGGTGGAAGTTATTAACTTCAAAATTCAAAGTTCAGGTTTCAGTTTTGAATGCTAAGACTTCTGAAAAATGAGCTTTTATAAAGGCATGTGGGCATGCACAAACATCTTCTAAAATAAATATGTTACAGGGGTTTATTTCTCAAATACCTTTGTCTGAGCCAAAACATTGCAATGGGAAAAAAAACTTTGAGCTAAGTAAACTACGTTTACACATTGTATGAACATCAGTCCTTAAGCCTCTTCTTGTTCTGGGTGGAAAAGAAACCTGTCATCAGCTTGTCCCTGATCTGTTGGAAGTTTGGCCTGTTGGATAAGGAAATACCAGGCACTGGCTCTCAGCAAAGACAAAAAACCAAATTAGTAACCTCGTCTACTATCGTAATATCATAATAGCATGGTAACCCCTCAGGACCAATGATCGTACTGTATGGCTTGGTCAATAGAATTGTTTCAGCTTGAGCTACAGAGCTATACATTCAATTGTGTCTCTTGGTAATTGCACTGTGAGATGTTGTATTGAAATATACAGTGTTGGACTTCAAAGAGTGGGCTTTAATTGAAGGAGGGGCAAAAGTTCCAATTTAGTGAAAAGCATGTCTTGCAGATTTTTGTTTTTAACATCACCTGGCTATTCACAGTAGTTTAGGTATTTTCCTTATCAGATCATTACTCATGGCAGTGATTCTAAGTTCGATTTTGTGCTTGTATTTGTGCTTGAAAACTGCACGGAAGTGCAGCCTAGTAAAAGTCCAAGGAATAATACAGCCCAATGTTTTGCAGGTGAAAAAAGTAATTCTAACCTCGTTCATCATCAGGTTTTCCTGCTCACTTTCTCAGTCTGTCTCTGCTATTCCCTTCCTGTGTTAGTTTGGAGAGCAGCTCCACTCGTTACTTGTAAAGCTCATTGAGTTCTGTGACTGGTAAGTACTTTAGAAATGCTAAGTGGGCTCGCTGCTGCTTCTGCGACAACTAGACATACCTTTGTTGTTATTAAACTTGGCATCAAGTAGCATCTAAGGATCTTTAAGAGGGAAAGGGCTTGCTATTACCCTGAGTAAATGTTTGTGCTTCAGTGAACATTCACGATGCCGATGCCGGCACGTTCCCAGTGTCTTGAGTGTGATTACAGCTGCAGTGCGGAGCTAACAGCTCCAAGCTCGCTGCCAGCGCAGAGAATGCCTGACCTGCTATGAAGAGCTGGAAACTCTCTTCGTTTCAATGGGCTTCACATAGCAGCCCACGAGACAGGGAGACGCAGAAGCAGCTGCGCTTATGCTTTAATGTTCTTTTGGGGTCTGTTTCTCAGCAAAACAGAGGCATTGTCAGACAAGCTGTTTTTCCAGAAAGGACCCAAGTTCTCCAGAAGAAGGAGAATTTATTGCCCTTGAGTGCAGGCAGGGAAATCTGTGACTCTGGGGCTTCAGAACGCAGCTCTTCCTATTGCTATTTCCTCTCAGAGGAAGACCTGCCCATGCAACACGGCTTAATTAGTTTATCGAATGTAGAATTCTCCCCCACGCATGCTCCTGCTGGTTTTGTAGTTGTATGTAATATCATACCGTATTTCCATGCCTTTTTGTTAGTTTTGTAAATATTTCCAGAAAAGGAACAGATACAAGAGACGCAAATTCCTAGTGACACATACAAGAGAGCATTCCTCTTCCAAGGGTGAGGAGCCCCTCAAGTGAGCTGCTGCGGGGCAGGGGCAGATGGTGAAGAGGATGGTGGCTCAAGACATCTGGGAGCCAGTGGGATTTTGGTCATGGTTTTCTTTGAACACGCAGCCTACAATATGCTGCCAGCCCTGACTTCTGCATGTCTTTACTGGCGTAACAGTGTAGGGGATGAGTGGGTGCAGCTGGGACTCTCCAAAATACTTGTGAGTCCTCAAATACATTTTCTTCTTCCCTATGTTTTTTTCACAACCAGAAAAGTAGGATTCCTTGAGGCTCATAGTGAGGAGATCATAAAAGAAAGGCTGAAGGCCTTTAGCTCCAGCAGATTGTTAAATCTGTTAAATACTCTACTGCAAAGTCAGCAGTGCTGCTCCTCCTAGAGCGCAGAGTCTGCAAAAATACAGGGCTTTTTATGTAGGAGCACCCAAATGACTTGTCAGGTACTTCAAAGGCAGGCAAGGAGCCTCTCCTAGTTTTGATAAAATGCAAAAGTAGGAGTAGGAGTAAAGAGGTACAATACAACAGAGGATGTGATCACCTGGAAGCTGTTCACACGCTGCACGTCTGGTGTTTCTGTACAGGCTGTTACTGAAAAATAAGACCTGATGTTCAGGGAGGGCAGATGCTACTGACTCACCCTCTGCAGATAATAATGAAAGGTATTATCTCATGATGGACTGACAAGTACCATCTGATGAATAATCTCTGATTTCCTTCAAGTGAATTCCTCTGAGTAGATGAAAACCTTGATTTTCCTCTTAGATCATGAGGAATATGCATTTTCTTGGATCTTTAATTTAATTTCTTCTTTGAATGCTATTTGAAAAGAAAAGTGGAATCCAGCTCGCCTTGCCCTGCTCCTGGGGAACTAGATGCTGCCCTAGGGATATCCGTGGAAGCAGCAAACATTTGCTTTTTGGAGCATATTGTACATGTACGTGTTGTTGTACCCCACTGTCCCTTTCTGAACTCCATCTCTGAGTGAACAGCAAAGTGGGAGATACTGTCTCTTATGTTAAACATCGACCTTATCTCAGCAAATCCTGGATATACTGCTGTGCTATTGTGGTGAGTTGATCCTGGCTGGCTGTCAGCCAGCCGCTCACTCTCTCACTACCCCTCCTCAACAGGACAGGGAGCAAAATAAGATGAAAAAGCTCGTGGGTAGAGATAAAGACAGGGAGATCACTTATCAATTACTGTCACATGCAAGCCAGACTTGACTTGGGGAAAGATAATTTAATATTTCCAATTAAAATAGAGTTGAACGGTGAGAAACAAAGACAAAAAAACTAAAACAACTTCCCCCTCAGCCCGTTTTCCCAGGCTCAACTTCAGTTCTTCCTTCCCAGCTCCTCTACCTCCTCCATCCCACCTCCCCACCGAGCAGCGCAGGGGTGATGAGGAGCGGGGGTTACGGTCAGTCCATAACAGTTCCTCCCTGCCACTTCTTCCTTCTCTCTGCCACTTTTCCCTGCTCCAGTGTGGGTCCTTCCCACAGGTTGCAGTCCCTGGGGATAAACCTGCTCCCATGTGGGCTCCTCTCCAGGGCCCACAGCTCCTGCCAGGACTCTCCGTGGGCTGCATCTTCCTTCAGGACAAGTCCACCTGCTCTGCTGTGGAGTCCTTTATGGACTGCAGTGTGGATACCTGCTCCACCGTGGTCCTCTCCACAAGACGCAGGGAAATACTTGCTTCATCACGATCTTCTCCAGGGGCCGTGGGGAACACCTCCTCCCCCTCCTTCTTCTCTGACCCTGGTGCTCATAGGGCTGTTCCTCACACTTTTTTCCTCACTTTTCACTGCAGGGCAGTGTTTTGCCCTTTCGTAAATATATTTTCCCAGAGGTGCCTCCAGCTTGGCTGATGGTCCCAGCCGTGCCCTGTGGTGGGCCTGCTGGAGCCAGCTGGACCGGCTCTGTTCGGCACAGGGCAGCCCTGGTCTCTCCTGACACAGGCCACCCCTGCAGCCCCCAAAACCTGGTACAGTGATGCAGCTTGTCTCCCTGAGTCCATTAAAAGATCAAAAGCTGAATTGCTTTGTTCCTTACCTTTTTTTTCTCATGAAGGAGTTTGTCCAGCCCCAGCATGAGCTGCATGGCTGGCTCTCTTCAGGCACCAGGCATTTCTGATTCAGGGGACCTGATGAGGCCATGTTTGTCAGCTTTCCCATCCACTCATTTCTGTAATTAGCAGACTTTTTATGCTGTATTTTAGACAGTAGAAGTGTTTGTAGCTGGCGGTGCTTCATCTTTTTTCTTTAAGAAGAGGTTATGTAACTCCCCTGGGCACCTCATTCTTCAATGTGAGAATTGCTTCCGTTTGGCCAGGTTTGTGAGCTGAAACGTTCTCCATATAATACATTTCACAACAGAGAATAAAGGGGTTCAATTAAAGAGCGCTTGAATGTAATTTCTCTGCAAATAATAGGAATAATTTCCTTTTCAAAGTTAGTGTTTCTCCAGTTGGAACTTTTGAACAAATAGCTGAGGAAAGAAACAAGTAGTCCACAAGCAGCGCTACCCAAACTGACTGGGTGAGCACGTACCTGAGACCACTTCAGGAGTGACTTCAGGAGCATGATACAGATGGACTGAGGTGCACACACATGCTGTGACATCCTCCTGGCACCTGGCAGAGGTGTCCTCCTGCACTGCTGAGGACCGGGCCAGGCTCGGCCAGACATTCTGCTGACGTGACTTCACTGAAGTCGGCAGTGGTTTGTCAGCAGGTAATTCAGCACGTAATCTTAAACGTTTGTTACACAGGTGAAAAATACATATAGTTTGGATATAAAACAATGACCTGATTTGCTGAGGAGTTGTTATGTGCACAGCAGTGTAAAGATGACACATGCTTTGGGTTTTCCTGTTCCTGCATAATGTGAAGGAGACTATTTCATTTGAATTTTTAATGTGGCTTATTATTTGAACAAAGGTCAAATGTGTTTGTAGATGTCTATGTATACTGCAGATATGCACTTTAAATTAAGACCTATATGCAAGCAGGTTTAAAGACACAGCAAAACTTAACGCTGTTTTGTCAGACCCCAAAGGTATATTCTTCCTTTATCAGAAAAGAGGATTTTCTTTTCCAAACTGCACTGTTTTCCTCGTGGGTTTCCAAAAAGAAAGGCAAAAAAAAAATCTTTCCTTTACTTGCACACATTTAAGAAGCCTACATCTTAAAAATACTGGAGTCTTGGACATGCTAATTATTGAAATAATGTTATCATTTTCCTCCAGGCACTATCTAGGTAGTATGGTATTGTATTTTTTTTAAATAATGGAAATAATAAAAATTATATTCCTTTTCTGAAATGCTATGTATTTCTTGCCACTATCATCACTAATTTTTTCAAACAAAATGTTCATCTTTCTGCAAATGTTCAAGTCCAGACGTGCTGTAATCTTTTGCTCGTCTTAGACTTTCTACTCAACAGACGAGGAAGACACTCCAACTTTGCCTATTTCAAATGTTAAGAAAAGATAGATTTCCTTATATCGACAAGGAGCCTAGGATGTCATTATTCCCTAGATGGCAAATGCCAGAGGATACCAATCCCTTTAGAGGGTCTGAAAACCCTTGAGAGAGTTTTGAAAGAGGTCAATATAAACTGGAAACCTTGGCAACCTAGGATTCATTATGAGAATATCATTGAAGTGGATGTGAGAGTTAAGGCAGAATTTTTTTTGGTGTATCATCATCTTATTCAAATGTCTGAGTGTGGTCTGGGGGACTGTTTGTAGGAAATCCCTGCTAGGTAAGAGAATTCAGTGCCTCGCACCAGTGAGCCCTGCTATTCCCCCTTATTCTGACAACCAGCAATTCCCAAGTGTTAGGCTGACTGTGTAGTGTGGCTCCTGCAGCAGTTACAGAGCCAAAAATAACTCATCCACCCAGATACTTAAAAATTCCTTGGTTTCTTTATGAGCCTTGCAGCCAGATACCTTTATGGAGCTAGCTCAAAAGTAGATGTTAAGTTCTGTTGGGGTCAGACTCCAGAGCTGCCAAGAATTAGCGTTTAAGCAAGTTGCTGGAAACTCTTATTTCTGCACAACCATTTGTATTGGAGAAAGTCCATTTAACTTAGCCCAAGTTGGAATTGGAATATGTCTTTGTAGATTACAATTGCTGATACAAGCTCAGTCTATACGCCACAGTTCACATACATTTTTTTATGCACTTATAATTAGAGCAGTTTTGGTTTCCTGCAGGTTCCAGCTTTGGAAATGAAGAGCAAACCACTCCTAAGGCATCCGCACCTTCTAAAGATGTCCCAAAGGGGAGCAGCAAGAGCATGACACAGGTATCGAGCAGCACAGCGACTCCACGCAGGAGCTTACTTCCAGCACCAAAAACTGCCACAGCACCTGCTGGTAAGTACTCCAAACTTTTGTACTTGGAACACCATCTGCATTAGACTAAAGAATGTACAGACTTTATTATGATGCTATTTTACTGCTTACTCGATTAATTTTCATGCCATTCTTGAGTGCGATGCCAACGTGCTGTATTTGCTGTAGTCTCTCTGAAACACAGTCAACAACATGGCTATAATCTCATTTTGTGAACTGTGTCTGGAATTGAAGGCATTTACTGCTCCTAACTACGCAGGCCAGAGATTTAGCGTATATATTATTCGTTCTCACCAAGCAACTTTTTGAAAACATTTCATTGCTTTAGAGACCAAATCACTCCTTTGAGCAGATAATTCATTGCTAGGTATGCTTGCAAGGATGAGAATACTGCCCTCTAAGTTTAAGCAATTCATGGTGTTTTCAGTCAGGGAGAAAGAGGCAAGTAAATAAAGCAAAAAAAACCCCAAAACCCTAATCATGTTTTCAAACTGTTTCCTCACCTAAGTCTTCCTTCAGCTCAATCCAGCTACACAGTCTCAAATCAGCCAGTAATAATTCACAGTGTCTCACACAGTTTTAGTTTTCACTAAACACAGTTTAGTGAGTTTCACTCGCACAGTCTTGTTTTCTGCCAAATGCAGTTTTTGTTGAAAAACATGCCCTTCTCCACCATCTCCCGCTCACAGTTGTTTCACGATGCCCCTTCCCTAGCCTGGCACTTAGATGTGGCATATGAACTCCATGTTCCCTTTGGCAAGGGTGTAGGGGTGCATGTATCTTCTTGGGTAGGACTCACCACTTTTGAGAGAGTATGGAGCAGTTCATTCTGCCTGCCCTTGAGGGCTGCTGATGCTGGCCCATCTGCCTGCCGACTCAGTGACAAAAGGTGAGGGTACTTGTGACAATGAACATCTGTTACACGCTCAGCACTGGCAGTGTAGAAACTGGAGTTTGGGTGTAATGGATGAGTTAGGGATGTTCCATGTGAATTGCAAGCAGGGTTAATATAAGATTATTGGTCATAATTATTAAATAAGTTTAAAAGCGTGGCTGTAGACACCCTCTCCCCGGGTTACAGATGCCATCTGCTCACACCAGGTGGCTTGAGGCACTTTCCTACCCACCAGTGGACAACGGTCCCCTGAACTTCACTACCCTGTTCCAACTCGTGTTTGTCCCATTGCCTTTCTGACTAATGTGGCCCCAACACTTACCTTTTTGCACTACCACGGCCCCCAGGCATCCGTCAACCAAGATTTCAGAGTCCCCCGAGGAGCCTTGTGAAGGGTAGGGAATTTCCTCAAGACCTAAGAGATACCGCTGTAACCACAGCAAGCCCTTGCACACCACAGCCTCTGTGTGTCCACATGTTCATTCCTGCTTCCTCACACCCCAGCAGACCTCCCAAGCTCCTCAACAGAAAGGAATATTAGAGATAATTTTAAAACAATGATCGCTTTTAAAGCCATAGTTGAAGGAACTTACCCAAACTGATCATTGAACTCCGGCATGTGGCTACCGAGGTTTGTATTGTGTCTTCTAACATGGAGGGGAAGGAAGAACATGGTTTCAGGATTTATATTCCTGGAAAGCAGATAATAGATCATTAAGACCACAGAGTGCATGAGGTATAACACAGTATTTTAGTGACTGAAACATACTCCACTGTGCTTGTATGACAGTAGTGAAACACGAATTTATTTCACTTGAACAGTACCTGGATTTGTTCCACGGATGGTCTGACACAAAGTTACTCTCCAAGCCCAGCACATTTTTCAGAAAGTGTTTCTATTGCTAGTAGTAAGCTGGAACCTTGGAGCTGTGAGAACCTGGATATGCCTGAATCTTTCTTTACTCCTGCAGTTTTCGTAGCTCTACATATTTTCTCATAGAAACACCCCCTAGTTCCATTTTCATGAAACTTTCCTTGCTTTTCCACTGCCTGCCCAGAGAAAAGGGCCTTATTGTTTTCCCATTTCTATTGTCCCCTCTCTCATAAGATTCTCCTTCGGGTTTGATTTTTAATTTTTAAATGCTTTTCTACTTCTGTCCCTAAAATCTTCTCGCTTCACATCTGCCTGTTTCGAGGGAAAAGTATGCAGAAGACAAATCAGACTTTTCCCACTCAGCATTTTCCTTTAGAGAGAAAGTTTGCATAGGCCACTTAATAGTCTTGAGTACAGGGTTCTGTATGTCTGTAGAGAATAGTCAGAATTTTTAAAAAGAGATAAATTCGATAAGAATACGGAAATTCCATCAAGTACAGGTTAGATCTAACAGTTTAGAATTCAAAATGACGAATTTTGCATAAGTCATCAGCCTTATCCAGTCTGTCATTAATTCAACAGAGTGTTTCATCTCTGAAGTCCCACTGGTTCTGATAACACACACTGCAGATGAAGCTGGGAAAGAGAAATCAGTGCAAAATATGAGACAAAGACTACTTGCATAACTAGATCTGGTCACTCAGTTTCAAGATAAATTAATTTGGTTAACTTAATACCTGCAGAAAGGGACTTACTGTTGTAATAAGTGGCTTGAAGAATCTGACATGGAAGCTGAAACTATTCATCTTATGTAGTCCAGCTAAGTGAAAGTCAAGGGAGGAGGATGAGCTCTTTCATCCAACACAGCCTGGACTGACTGTCTCTTACTGCCAGAAAACTATTTACTTCCGTCTTCTGCACAGACTAACTGGGGAACAGACCAGTATATCAACAGAATATATGGATAAACAATGGTACCATTTTTTTGTTTCCTTTTCAAATTTTCTTCCTTTTTTTTTTTTTCTTTTGAGCTTCCTTTCCTCTCTTCTGGTCGCTAGATATGTTATGTCACTTCAGGCTACAGCAGTATTTCATTAGCATCAAATTTTCCCCATGACATCTCCAGCAAAAGCCTTTCTTTTCCAGCTAGCGATTTTCCGGCATGACAAGGTTTAAAGGGCTATTTCAAGTTTCTGTAGAGGAGATCTGGCCTCTGGGCTTCTTTTATTACAGGCAAGAAGACTGTTAGAAATCCTCAGTCTTTTACTACTTGTGCAGCCTCACACGAGTGACTCCTTGCCAGGGAGGTGTCAGTATTGGGCACTGCAATGATCTGCAACCACGGTGTTTCATATGCAATCATCATGCTAATGTGGCCATGCAAAATCTAGCATAGGCAGGACTGCTTAAACAGTTCAGACCTTCACCTCTGAGTTTGCACAGATTTCAAGGCTCAGACCCACACAGGAGAGCAGAAATTACAACTTAATGCAAAACTATATTAATCAAGCAGTAGGCTTCCAGAAAGAGTGTTTGCTGTCACATCAGGGCATAAACACTGAAGGGGAAAAGAATTACTGAGGCTGATGGAACAGCAAATTTGGCTTTGAATTTGGGTTTTTAACCTACCAAATGATTTATTCCATGAAATGAAAGGCTAATATTTTGCTGGATTTTATTGCCTCTGGAGACAAAGCTGAAAAATAAAAGGCCATACAGAATTTGAATCATTATGAGAAATTCTCCAATTTTCTTCCTTACAAATAACCTTCATTTGCTCATTGTCCTGAGGTTGTTAACAGATGTTTTCTGTGTCACTGATCAGTCTTGGTGTGGCTTCCTTCAGAGCGTTTGTTATTGTCTTTGTATGACCCTCTGGTAACTATGTCTGCTTCCACGGGTGCACACAAAAGGAAACCCTTTGCCCATGCTTCAGGCTGGCCAAAAGTGAACTTGTGGGTTGAGCTGTAAAGTGCTGTTCATGCCGTGCAGTGTCTGAGTTAATAGACCCATCAGAGACAAAGCAGCATAACTTTTGAATTGGATTCACTTCCCTCTGGGCTACGTAGAGTGCAATGTTCAGTCCTTGTGCCTGTGGCTGCATGGGTGCGTGCAGGTTTGCACTGGAGAGCAATCAGTTTTGTTCTTCCCATTGCAAGGCCATTAGTCTGACTCTGCTCTTGTTTCCTAAACTTTGTCACAGCCAGGAAGCTGTCAGCATGCAGGACAGGAGGCAGGTTTAAATCCAGCAGCCCACCATGACCTTTCCATGCCAGGAATGTGACAGGAATTGCCCGTATGCTTGCTTATGCAAGCCACAATAACAGAGAGCCAGGAGGAATGGTGCTGGAACGTGTTAGATCCATCACAACTGGAAAAAGACTTGAAATGACTCTGTCTCACACGGGAGGTCAGGGGATCCAGTCACCTGCCCAGTGTCCTCCTAGCGAAGACTGGATGCAGCGGTGTATGGAGCCTATTGCCACCATCTCACTGAATTTCTAGTCCAGTCTTGATAGGGAGACTTGGTCAGGTGAGGTAAAACTTGCCTGTTTTATTCTGGAAGAAAACTAAACATGTAAATTAGGGGTACCTGGCTGTGTTATGCAAACAGTCAGGCACAGATCCTGAACAGGGACAGCTGGTAAGTTTGGGAAGTTGCTGTTACTGAACACAACTGACAGAAGCAAAAAACCCTACCTTAGTCCAATGCCCTGGTTTACTTTTTGTATTAGCCAAAGTAGCAGCAGATGTATCTATGGTCAAGTCACGATTTTCATTTTTATTAAAACGACGTTATGGTGCCCCTCAATGTTAAGTATCTGATTGAAGCAAAGGCTGAAAGAAATCAAAGCCAAGATAAAGACAAGGGGTTTTAGCAAGTCTAATCCCACCTCTCTTGCAATAATACATAAACACTTTCTGTAGGTTCCAATGTGATAGGGAGCCCTATAGAACGCTAAGTGTTCTGTTTAAGTATCCTTTGAACAGTTTTGCACGTCTTTTAAATGTTGAAGCACGAAATCTTCTGTTTAAAATTGAACTCTTTATTAAATCAGAAGGAAGATCCCACAGATCAAATGAAGTAGGTGGAGAAAGGGCAGTGAAGTGTTCGTGTTGCTTTGGACTTTTTGATCCTAGGCGAACAAAAGCCCTTTCAAATTGTGTCAGATACCGTATTCTAAATATGGCAGAGAAAGTGCGTGGGTGTGCTGAAAAGGCCAGTCTCCAAAAGGATGTCCTGCAGCATATAGAGGATATAAAGGCTGAAAATCTGGATGTACAGAGACTGTAAAGGGTCTGCTTGTAGTGCTGTTGCAAAGTGGAAGAACAATTATTGGCATAGGCTACCAGTCTATGCTGAGCAAGTCTGGCGTTATTGCTGGACATCACAGGGCAGGAGATGGATAACAATAAGGGAGCAGAGAAGTAAAATCAGTGTTTCAAAAATGTTTGGCAATATACTGAAAATTAATCCACCCCCCCACATACCTTGGGTCCCTGACACTGGCACGTCACAAAGATGATGAACGTCGTACCTGGGGAGGCAGCCAGCCTCGTCGTTGCAACAGCAACACCAAAAAATTCTTCACTGGTGCTCCAAACTGAAGGGAAGCAATGTTTTGAAAACAGTGGAATGCATAAGTTTCTGATATTTTTCCAAACTGTCACATAATGGCAACTGCGTGCACAGACATACCAAAGGGCAGAAGAGTGTGGTGGGGCACGTGTCTATCCTCCATCTCAGCCCAGGTTCTCCGTAGCTGAGCTGGCAGCAGCCCAGCCCCACCGTGGAGTCATGGTTGGAAGGAACAAAACCACCACAATTCCTTGTTCCTTTTTCACCCCGTGACAGAAGCCAAGACACTGCCCAGAGGCTGTGTCCAAGGAGACAGGGATGATCTCCACCATGGGTGGAAGTTATTAGCTGGGGGTGAGAGATGCATATCTTCGTACCACGTACTCCTCCTTGTGGGTGGGGGGGAATCCCTGACTCCAGCAGGAAGGACTTACCACACAAACCAACACCGTCTAGCAAGTCAGGCGTATTTTTCCATAAGAAAAAGTTAATCAATAACATGACCTTAGGGGCGAATTTTGCATTTGAGGAAGGAGTCACCAGCCTCGTTCTGTCGAAGTCAGAAGGCCAGGCTGTCACATGAGCAGCGCTACGAAAGTCAGCCATATAGTAAAGCTTTTGAAAAGCGGGGAAACTACAATGATTCCTTCTGTATGTTCTGTGCATTTGCAGAATGGTATGATAGATATTCTATGTGTAATACTCCTAGCAATCACCTAGTAGTAACTGCTATGGGGCTTGATGTTACATATGTGTTTATAAACATATACTGCGTCTATCCAACCTCGTGGGCAAGGCATCTCAGTTACTAAAGTGCTTAGAGCACTCCACAGTTACAGGTGAAGTGCACAGACAGTACATGTTTTGTGTACAGCATCTTTTACAAAAGTAAAAGGGGGAGAAAGTATTTCACAAAGAGGGTGGCAGTCATTTAAATATAAAGAATATTTCTGAAAGAGTGGCATATCAGGTGGTGTAAGAATTGCATTTGTATTTCAGAGGTGTATATCATTTTACCTGTGTATGAATAGGAAATTAATTCACAAAGGAGCATATCTACCTATATTAAGGAGTGGAAAATAACCAACAAATATCACATGGAAGCTTTCATGTGTTAGATGTTACCTGAGAAGACCAGCTGTGCTGTAAATTCTCATAAAAAAAAGAAGAAGATGACTGCTCAAGAGATTATACTCCCGATATTTTACTAAAAGTGCTTGTCGAATAAATTTGACTACAGGGTATAAATCACGTTTGATTAATGAAAGTGGACTCCTATAGCTGTGGCTGTGCAGCAAGTCAGATGATCAAAAAAACATTCTGGCATGGGATAATAGTTGAAGTCATGCAAATAGTTGAAGTCATGCAAATTGTTTTGAAGACATCAACTGGTTGCTTTTCGACTAGTCTACGGAAAGAATGTGTGCAATTAGTTTTCAGTGTGTTACACAGCCCTTTCTGTGTGTTATTAGACCCCTTTCATATTTGCATACCTGTCATCATAAAGAAAATGGGGGAAAAAAGCATACTTGAATAGAAAAACTGAGACAAGTCCTTTATATTCACTTGAATGTATTAGCTGCTTAGAGAAATACAGCGATAATCTAAATAATATTTACCATTTCTATTATTGCTTCATATTTTTTTTAAAGACAGGTGAAAGCAGCTCTCTGTCAGCAACTTTGCAGATCCACCTCTGAAAAGACATATNTAGAGAAATACAGCGATAATCTAACTAATATTTACCATTTCTATTATTGCTTCATATTTTTTTTAAAGACAGGTGAAAGCAGCTCTCTGTCAGCAACTTTGCAGATCCACCTCTGAAAAGACATATAAACTTCCTCTTTCCACAGATGTTGATAAAAATATATCATCTTTGAGACACGCATATACTGAATTTTCTGTTTTAAATTTGTCTGAAAATGTGGGAAGATCTGCAGAAGGCAATGTTCAGAGACAGCAGATTAACAACTTTCCACCATCACAAGGGTTTTGTTATACAAACCCCTTAGATTAATGTTCACCATGGGACAATTCAGATCCTAAATCAAACCAGGATCTAATTCTATCATAATTTGGGGAAAACCCTTCAGTCTGACATGGTGCAGTTAGCGGTGTATCTGATGAGCCCTTCAGGATGCATGGAAAAACCTCAGCACACCACAGCAGTTAGTAATCCAAGAGGAGCATGTCTGTGCTGTGCAATGGAAAGGGGATTCAGACGGGCAGCAATTCCTGAGCTGGTCCTGACACATCTGGAGAGTGACAAAGCACAGCACCATTCAGGCATACCTGCTTAGATCCAGAAGCAGTGTAGTGGATTCACTCAGTGCTGCAATCAGTTGATTATAATTAAATTGCTTTAGACCTATGTTATTTAGGAAGCATTGGTTTTGTCTGCTTGAGGCTTCCAGTTCTGGAGGGAGCTCGCGTAGACCAAGCCTTGGAGTGACGTATTCTCCACATCAAATCATACCAGCAGCCACTCAACAGCACGCATGTGGCCTGAAACCTCTTCCTGCAACTTGCTTTTCATACCCAGGTTCTTCTGCGATTGTCTGGGAAAAAGCTCTAGAGTATCTCAGCTTGCTGCAGACCTTGGATTGACAATGAGGTGGGTGGAAAACTAGCTAGACCATCAGGCTCCGGGTGTTGTGTTCAGAGGTACAAACTCCACCTGGAAGACTTTGACATCCATTAGGCATTGATACTGGGAAAATACTGCTTAGCATCTTCAGTAAAAACCTGAACAGTGGGATACAGCGCTCCCTCAGCAAGCTCGCAGATGACAGCAAATCAGGGGGAATTGGTCAATATGCTGGAGGGCAGGGCTGCAGTTCAGAGGGACCTTGCCAGGCTGGAGACGTGGGCTTGCAGGAACCTCATGAAGTTCAAAAAGACAAATGCAAAGTCTTACCCCTTGGGGGAATAACACCATGCAACAGGAGAGGCTGGAGCCAGCTGGTTGGGAAGCAGCTCTGCCAAAAGGCCCTATTTGGGGATCCTGCTAGACAGCGAGTTGAACCTGAGCCTGCAATGTGCCCTTGCAACTAGAAAGACTAGTTGCATACTGGACTACATTAGCAAAAGTGTGGCCTGCAGCATCAGTGGTCCTACCCCTTTACTCAGCACTTGTGTGGCCACTCACAACTGTGCCAGGTTTTGGGAATCCCAGGACAAGAACAATATGACATACTGGAGTGAGAGCAGCAGAGGGCCAACAAGATGGTCAAGGGGCTGGGGCACATGACAGGACAGGAGGAGAGGCTAGGGGAGCTGGGGTTGTTCAGAGAAGACAAAGGGAGATCTTATCACAGTCTACAGTTAGCTAATGGGAAGATATAGAGAGAACAAAGTCAAGCACTTCCAAGAGACACCAAACACAAGTTAGAACACAGGAAATTCTCATTGTGTGACTACCTGTGAAGGTGGTCATCAATTGATCACCTGTGAAAGTGGTCAAACACTAGAGCAGATTGTCTAGAGAGGTGGTGAATCCTCCATTGGTAGAGATACCTGTAACTTAGCTGGACAAAGCCCTGTGCAACCTACTCTAGTGTGACCCCCTTTGAGCATGAGGCTGGACCAGAGGACTTCACAGGTCCCTCAGCATAGCTGATGTGCAATTCTATGTGCCATGAACATCTTCGGCCCACAGGTGAATAAACGTGCCACCATTGTGGCATGTGTGTTGTAGTGCTGTGGCCTCTTACACATGCAGGAGGAGTAACTCATTGGGAGAAATGTCTAGCCAAAGGGTAGCTCTGCGCTGGGGAGCTGAGTGCACAGCTCCTGCAAAGGCGACAGGACTCGCATGCAATTCAGGAAAAAAGAAAGTATGACACAATCATTGTGCGTAAGAATTTGAGAAGTGGTTTACATGTGACCAGCTCTGCATAGTTTTTATTCTCTTCACGTAATGCAGCTTCCTCTATGGTGTCATCCCTGTCTGGTCTTGTTCAACCACATCCTTCTCTCAGAACACAGAAAGCCACAGAAAATCCAGCTTGGTACCTGTAAACCCTGAAGTGTTTTGAAACTTTGGCTTATCTTCAGGATACTGATGCAGCTCTGGGCTCCTTTGTTTGTGCCTGCAGTCCTGATCCAGACTCCTGAGCATCAGGTTGCTCTTGTCCCAGACCTCAGCTTTATCCACCAGGCTGGACTTGCCACCCAATGGTCTGTGAAATTAGAGAGCTGAAGGATTTTGTGTTCTCTATGCCTTGTTGTAGGGCTTTGGGTGTGTGAGTGACTGCATACCTGTTTCAGCTTTGTTATTACTCTTATTTAATGTTTATCTCACTGACAAGCGACTGTGTTCCCAATAAGATATATCATAATTTGTGTGCAATGAGAGTAGCAATGAAGAATTCATTGGAGCAGCTTGTTTCTACTTGCTCCACTAAATTAAAGACATTCAAAAGCATTGTTCAAAAAACTAACCCAGTCAATTCCTGTGCTTTTACAAGTACCAGTAAATCATATGTAACAAGGCAGGCTGTTAAATGTAATCAGTCAAGATGAAAAATAGGAGGCCAGTGTTATCACAGCTCTCACCAGCAAGCTTGCAGTGTAAAATGCATTTCTTTTAATCAGCTTCTGCACAATCCAGACAACACAACCTCAGCAGGAGGGAGAGGGATGAGCTAAGGTCAGCTGAGGGAGGAAAAGTGAGCACCAGTGTGCTCTTGCAGGGATGAAAGGAGGAGAGTCTGCTGCCACTTTGTTCCCCTTTGCAAACACTTTCCATTAAAAGCTGTATAGCGAATACGCAGTCGGTTACATTCACGTTGTTCTTGCAGTGAACTTAGGGATGTGCAGCACTGTGCTGCAGGTGAGACATTCAACTGCAAGTTTTCCAACCTCTGTTCTAGGAGCCACTCTGAAACGTGCCATAGAACAAGTGTGTGAAGAAGCGACAATAAAATGCCTTGGGATTCATGCCAAGTGACAGGAAGAGAAGGAGTAGTTGTCTTAACTCTGCAACTAACATTGGATGTTCTGAGTTACCCTGAGATTTTCTATTCATTCCAAAGAACGGTTCATTTTGTCACGTTCGGTTTTTCCTTTATTTTTTTATTTAATACCAAAAAGACACTTCACTTTTATAGAAAGAAAACAAGCACTTTCAGGCAATTCAATGAAAGAGTCCTTGTCTTTCTTTTTCTTATCAGATTGACTTTAGATTTGAAACAAACACAAAGGGAAAAGCACAAGCATTAGCAGTTTCTACTTCAACAGATGCATAGTCTTTCTTTTGCATCTACTTATTTATTCACAGCCTTTCAGTGTCTCATAGATCACAGGCAGCAGAGAATCCCTAGAGAGAATTAGACCGCTCTTATTCTACAGAATCCATCATATTTCCAGCTTTGCTCATTCTGTCTCAAACAATGCGTGCATGGATGTGTCATTACTCACCAAGGACACGACTGGTCGTGGGTATCAGGGGGAAAGGCAGAAGAAAGCTTGAAGTGACGCTCTGTGGCTGTGAGTGACTGAAAACACTTCCTTGGGGTTTTTTAAACTTGCAGACTGCATTAGTTAACTTATAAAACACGCCTGAGAACATCTGGAATCCAACCGAATGCAGCCTGTCCCATTGAGTTGTTAATGGTGTCTACAGCATGTTAGGATTAGTTTTGGAATAAAAACTCCATGTGTAATTTCTTAGCATGTTTTCACTCTGAAGAGAGAAAGCAAATTGAATCCTATCCCATTGTACTGGTTTTTAAAGACTCGGAAAGGTACAGGCAAATACAAGCGCTGGTTCTGCAGCAGGTCTTGAGGTCGTCTCAGATAAGGTGTATTTAGCTCTAGTTCCTAGGCTAGCATTCAGCAATGATGGGGGAATGGAGAAGTGGCTTGCTCCGTCTGCTGTTTTTCCAAGTGGTTGCTGAATGATTTAAGACCTCTGGAGTGTTTTGCCTTGTATTTCTAATGATTTTGCCTTTGCTCCTTCTGTTTGGTTTGAAGCAAGCTGTGTGTGTTAATTAGGAAATGTAAATACCTTTGCAGAACTGTGCATTTGGATGCATTTTTCAAAAGCAAATGCTATAACCACACCAGTAGAAAACACAAGCAAGTATTTATTCTCACAGTTATCTTATGGTCTGAAATACCCATTTCTATTTAAACATAGCTTTTAAAAGAGAGGAAAATTTGGGAGATTTGTAACCTTAAACGGAATGTAAATTCATATTAAAATTAGCAGTTTGTGGCTTTGATTGCTGACTACTGGAAAGGTAACTTCTCGCTCCATGAGCTCCTGTAGCAGAGGGGGCTGGCAGAGCCGAGGGGGCAGGCAGAGCCTTGGAGGCTGTTCCTGGAAGCCTGGAAGTTAGTGGTGGTTCCTGCTCTGCCAGCAGCCTTTCACTGGGAGGCTCAGTGCTATAAGACTTGCTTATGCAGCCAGCAGGTGTAAAGCTAATGTACGAGCATTTATCACAGAGCTAACTGGAGTGCTGTATGTCCAGCCTGTGGGCAATAATACTAAGAGTTTGAAGTAAATTTTGTTCCAGGTCAGAGTTAATACACTTTTTAAAAGCCAAATTTAGAACAAAATTAAAACAGCATGCAAGTTCAAGAAATATACACTCCTGGTGCTTAATTTCCTTTTAGAATTGTATTTGACATATTTTTTATTATTTTATGAGTGTATGCACAACACCTTTTGACATTTCACAATACATATGACAGTCAAAGTATTATTTGAGGTTTTACATGTGTTCAAGCCTGTAACAGCGACTGTAATGTTTGTCTTGTTGCCAGAGTTCCAGTGGAGCATCAAACTTTTTTATAACCTTTGAGTTACTTCTAGTACACTGCAAGGTGGAAAAGGTCAAACTGTATAACCTCCTGCTGTGCCATACCCTGCGGTACAGCATTGCACTAAGCATCACACCAACATTCTGCTACAGATTTTTAAAATATGAAGTTGTAGATTTGTGTGAAAGGACAAATTTGGAGGCCGAACTCTTGTTGTTTGGAAATTAATTTTCCCTGCAGGAACTTCTCTCGAAATCAACATGTTTTCTGAATGTTTCTCTTTTAACCAACTAACAGCTGTTGTTCCAAAAGAGAAGATAAAGAACAAACACCATTTTTAGAACAGCATTCAGCACAAGCTCTTATTTGAGGTCTGATGGCAAGGATGGGTCTTCCCCTAAGTTTCCCTTATGGGTGATGAGCTTAGCACAACGATAACAGTTTACCTTTGCGGACTGTCCTTTCTTTTGCCCACCTCATGCTTCCTAAATCCCTCCTTGCTGAGGAGGGCCCCCGAGGATCCACCGAAACCTTTCTGCTCATGAAGGAGAAACTGAGTAATTGCTAGCTCCACGTGCCCCTCTCCTCAGCCCCTTCCCAGCAGAGCTGTGCTGTGCAGTGGCTCTTCCCTTGCTGCACGACACCTCCTTGCTTCCCCGGTTGCTGTATTGCCACCCGTACCAGACCTTAGGAGCTCTCCCAATCTTGTAAACCGAAGGACGGTGGTTATCCTCATTTCCCCCCACCTTGTTATTAATCCTACTCTTCTGTCCTTGCCAAGATATCTATTTGCACCTTCGCTCTGATGATCTCCCACCTTCCAGGGCCAACACCTCCCATGCAGCCGCCCCTGCCAGGCACCACCGTCTGCACCTGCGTATGACTCTGCTCTCTCCAGACCTCACCTTGGCCTCTGCAGAGAGATGATGCTCGCTGGGCTTCTTTGCTTCTTTGCTCTGTTTTCTTTCAAGTGAGCTCTAATTGGGAATTATTCCTTGCTTCGTGCTTAAGGTTAAGAGGCTGAACTAATTCCCCAGGTGTTCCTCGCTGAAAATGTCTCAAAAACCAAAAATAGTTAAGCATTTATATGCCCCTTGTTACTGCTGAAAGCATAGGGAAAACACACTTTCCCTACCATTGTTTGCATTTGACATCTGCCATAGGGAAACTTAGGGAGGAGCTTGGTATATAGCCTATTTGTGCATCGTATTTTTATTTTGAAAACCACAGAAAAACTAAGGCCTCATTGCCATGAAAAAGTAATGCTCGAATCTGTAACCATATAAACAATACCTTCTAAAACAAACTCTGGTTTTATCTCACAGCTCCCATCTCAGGTTGCTTTTGCTTGGTCCTTAGGAATGAAATGGCACCACAAACTTATTTTATGTCCTGCTCTGGAGTAAACTACCACATAGTAGGTGGCAGACACAGGAAATTTATATCCTCAAGTCACTTCACTGTGAAAAGCATTAATCATAGATGAGAATCGTAGCCTCAACATGTCAAATTTATGAACAGCAGAGCAAATGGAGATGGACCAAAGGTATGAAGAAGAGCTAAGTCTTTACCAGCCCCTGACAACTGCCAGTGCGATTTGCCTATGAACGGTGGGAGGGAGTCAAAGAGGGTGCTAGACCTTCTCCTGTGCTGTCCTCCCACAAATAGTTGGAGACAGGGCTTGTGCGTGTGCATGTGCCCTTGACAGAAGCACTCTGCAAGCAAATGCTGAGAAAAGGTGCTAGAAAATGTGAAGCTTTTTTTCTAGTGCATGGCAAATGCTGCATCCACAGCTCGCTGCTTGCAAGTTCCAATGCAGACAGAAGTGGAAGTGGGAATGATGCATCAAAAATAAGCCTGATACTGCAACTATGACTAGCTGTGGCTTTGGAGAGAGCAGAAAACTGGTCATCCAGTGTCCCTGAAGATTATGATCCCTGTATAAAATTATCACTTTTCTCCACTGTTGAAATAGCCAGATCACATTTGCATGAAGCAAAATGGAAAATAGCGTTAGCTTTTGAACTCCACTGTCTTTAAGCCCTGCCAAGAAAATATGGGGTTTTTTCAGATACTTCATATTCTGTGGGACATTTTCCTACAAGACGTCTGTGAACGTACTGATGAAGGAAGGGAAAGTTAATAAGGCAAACATTGTTTTTCCTTGATGACAAGTGCTTTGCCTTTAATCTCTCTGTTTTTCCTATGTATCCAGAGACTGTGACACAATCCTGCAGGCTAAAATACAACCCCCCAAAAACACTAATGCTAAAAAAAAGGCAAACAGGAAAATACATTAATGTCTCAGGGATTTGCTTTTTCTTGCTCTTGCTTCTTTCTTCCTTGGTGAATGTTTTATGCATGAAATCCTGTGGCTGTGACTGTCACAGCATGGGCAAACAAGCAGGGCAGGGCTTTTGTGTTACTGCACTCAGCATGGTCCCAACAGCTATTTTGATGGGCGCTGTGGGTGGGCAGAAGGAGTGAGCCGAGCCTGGGTGGCCGCTCTGGCCTTCAGATGAAGTTGTATCTCCCTGGCACAACAGGCAGTTGGTGACTGTGGAGCTTGCACAACTGACAGACAATCCTGAGCCCCTAATCAGAGAGCTCCAACCGTGGGAGGGATAGTAACAGACACTGAGTAGCCTCCCATGAAAAATTAAAGGAAAAGTCTAGCACAAAGTTTCTGGAGATCATAACCCAAGAGATATGGGGCATCGTGTTGGCAGTGGGAAGAATTAGTGACTGCAAAAAAAAGGATAAATGCAGACATCAGGAGTAATCTGGAGAG
>VZSC01013962.1:235307-250942 GCA_013398225.1 Steatornis caripensis
GAGGAGAGGAGAGGAGAGGAGAGGCAGCCTTGCACGTACCTGGGTTGTAGATGAGCACAAACCAGGTGTTGGTTCAGCCTTGTGGACAGCAAGGCAATGATATGGCCCCGTTGTGTCCTGCATTGGCACAGTGTGTTGTAGGTTTGCGCACTGAATGTGCCGCGCCTCTCTGGCTTTGCCTGACTTACTGCGCAAGCAGAGACCCACTCCCCTGCCCTTGGCACCACATCCAGCGCAGCCCTCACACATTCTGCCTGATTCTGGTTTTGCAGAGCTTCTCTCTTGCCTGTATGAGACATTCTTTGGAAAGCTGGTCACAGAAAAGGCAGTTTCCTAATCTGGTGTCGTGGGTTAACCCCAGCTGGCAACTAAGCCCCACACAGCCACTTGCTCGCACCCCATCCCCTGGATGGCATGGGGGAGAGAATCAGAAAGGTAAAAGTCAGAAAACTTGTGGGTTGAGTTAACGACAGTTTAATAGGTAAAGCCAAAGCCACACATGCAAGCAAAGCAGAACAAGGAATTCATCCACTCATTCCCACCGGCAGGCAGGTATTCAGCCATCTCCAGGAAAGCAGGGCTCCATCACGCGTAACAGTTACTTGGGAAGGCCAATGCCATCAATCCGAACATCCTCCTCTCCCTTCTTCTTCCCCCAGCCGTATATGCTGAGCGTGGTGTCATACGGTGTGGAATATCCCTGTGGACAGTCGGGGTCAGCTGTCCTGGCTGTGTCCCCTCCCAACTCCTTGTGCACCCCCAGCCCACTCACTGGTGGGGTGCTGTGGGGAGTAGAAAAGGCCTTGGCCCTGTGTAAGCACTGCTCAGCAATAACGAAAACATCCCTGCATTATCAACACAAATCCAAAACATAGCCCTGTGCTACTGTGAAGAAAATGAACTCTATCCCAGCCAAAACCAGCACACACAGGGAAAAAGTTGATAGAGCAGGACCCTGCAGATAACTTAAGTTGCCTTTGCATGGTCCTATTCAGCTTCTCCTCCAGCGCAGGATGAGGATGCACAGCAAGGTAAAGAGACAGAACACAGAACTCAGAACACAGAATATGGCTACCTGCGTAACTGTGCCTTAAAAGCATTTGTCACTGTGCAGATGTCTGGAGAATCAAGATAGTGTGTAAGGCCTTGTTCTGACCTTCCTTAGTACTGTGCACGTCAGCACACAGTCATGTTTGCGTAAGTGGCAGGTTGGCATCCAACACAGAAGTAGCCACAGAAGTGCTGCACACCGTGTAGCATCATTCTATGCGAAGCCCAGGGTGCATATGGGTGAAATACTTTTATTTTGCCATTCTGACTTATGTCAGTGATGTAGTTTGGCACAATTGCAAACAGAATTATAAAACTGGTTTCTTTCTAACTTTATTTTTTTTCTAAAACAGGTCTGAAGAAAGAAGTACAAAAAGATCAGGATGCCAACAGACCAACTGTCTCATCCCCCAAGAGGTCAGCAGTAACAGCCACGAAGCTCCATTCACCAGGTATTTATGAACCCCAAAGCACTGTTTCAGGGAAGATTTAAACTTGTTGACTTTGCATCTCTTGTTAACACACTGAAATCTGAGACCTGCTATTGTTAAGTGAAGATTGATTGTGCCCAATGTTCATTAAGCTGGCTGTGAGTACAGCAGGCTTTATCGTACAACGTATGAGCTGAATAGACTTTTGTTTTCTTTGTTACAGCTGTGCAATCATCTCTCCATCAAAACAAAAACTTGTTGCTATTACATGTTTAAGGGCAGGAACGCTTTTTTTTTGATCATTATGATTTTCTTATATAGAAAGAGAACAGATAGATATAGTGAAAGAAAAGATACCTCAGACAATTACCTGGAGTGGTAGTATATTACTCAGAATCTACTCTTACTGTTGTGCAGAGGCACTAAATTTCCTGGGCTGTTTCTACACATAATTGGAAAAGGGATTATCTATAGAAATAACCTTCAGAGTGCTACTGGGGCATTGTCAACTTACTCCTCAATATTGGGCACAAACACATGGTTTTAGCATTTCTAAAGAATACTTTTGTTTATTTACTAAAATGAAGAGAACTTATTTCTATTTATGTCTAAGAGTACAATAACAAATGTATAAGGTACCTAAAGGCTTTTGTAAGGCCGGCCTTTGGCTGAGCCAAATGCTTCCGAAATGAGTGGGCACGGTCCCACAGATTTCATTGTGCTTGCAGTTTATCTTCTGTTATCTCATTTTTCAGTCTCTACATAAACACTTTAAATGTCATCTCTACAGCTGTATGATACTTGAGTTATAATTATGGGGGCTAGAACCCCGTGTTTCTTCATTTGATGGTAAAGTATAAAACATGTAGAAGAAGTTCTTTGGCTCCTATAACTTGCATCAAGAGTGTCTTCTTGTTTACTGAACTCAATCCCTATTCTTTTCCTTCCCAACCAACAAAATCAAGAAAACGGAAGGTTAAATTCAATCTCCCCTGGCACCAACAGGACTCAGAATTCTTCTCCTTACTAAGATACTAGGGTAAAAAAATAAACTTAACACTGTCCTCTGAATCATATAATTTTCAGGCTATTTTGCACCTGATGAGATCACCAAGAGAGATCCAAAGAGAAATTTCTTGCAGAGAGTGCCAGACCAGCAGCTCACCAACGTTTATAACAGCGGGAGTCCACTTTAAGCACCAGCACTGATTGTGGCTGTAGCAGCATGTTACAGCCCAGCTGATTTGCTTCCACTGGAAATAGAAAGCAAAATGAAACATAGGCATATTTATACTGTATATTTGTATTGTCTTAAGGAGGCCTGCATTTCCATGGGTGACTTCATGACTTTCGAGGCTTAAATTTTTGGCGTATCCAATTCATGAGGCCTCAAAGGTTTCTTCCTTCTCCTGAGAGGTCGAGTAATTGCCCTCTCTCCGTCAGACTGATTTAGGATTTCTTAAGCTTGGTTGTCTGAAATTATGACAAAGTAAAATTGTTTATCACTGTAAGAATAAAATAGGAAAGTAAACCTAATTCTTTTTTAGCATTCTTTCAAATAACAACAGCAGTAACAAAGCAATAAAGACAAACAATCTTTTCACCTAATTTCAAAAAATAACAAAAGCAGCTATTAATCAGGACAAGGAGTGAGTGTAGCTGGGGCTAAGGGGCAGTAGCACAGCCTTTCTTCCATCAGGATCACAAACTTGTGTGGCATTCACACTTTGTGATAGGAAAGCATGCGTCCCCCAGGTAACTCCACCGCAGCTACGTGTGGCCATGAAAGCAGCTGTAAAGTTTCTGAGTGTTGTTTCTATGTTGTTTTCCCTCTGTTACTGGCCTCCTCATGTGCAGCTCCTTTTAATCAGTGCTGAGCTTTGCCTGTCATACAGACTTTTTTTTAGAGTTGAATCTGATCTTTAGAATTTGGATCAATCCTTCTGAAGACTTGCAAGGGAGTTTTGAGATGCAGTCTTGTAGGTATCTCAATTCTATCTGTTGATGTAATACCATTCCTGAAATCTATGTATAGGAGCAGGTGTACATAGATGCAGGTGCTCTCCTTCCACCCCACTGCAGGATGGTGCCGTCTGTTTTTGACATCTGTTGTTCCACAGATTGCTAGTTACCAATCCTCTCAAAGTAATTTCCTCACTTGCCTTACCAAAATGTCAGAAATTGGACAGTCAAAAGGCAAATAAATTGCATTCCCCATCTAAATCCTCATGGACTGTGTTAATTATGAGTATATACTTATTATGCCTCCTTAGTTCAAACACACAGGTAGATAAAAAAGATCTGGGAGTTTTGAAGCGCATCAAAGGGGTTCGATGATTTCAGCGTACACTGGGTCTGCCCCCCTGGTCCCACCATCAGCAAAAAGGACATTTGGGATCAGGGCCAGCATCGTTAATATATACCCTGTTCCGTGCACAGCAACAGAAGAGAGACATCAATGGCAGAATAAGCTTAGTAAGCAGCTTTTCAGACCCAAATGAACCAAGAAATTCAGATTTTTCCCGGAGGAGAATAGCATGGTTTAATTTACAAGGACAGCTTATAATACTGACAAGGACAACAGAGAGATGTGCACTTAAAATGTTCCAGTGAACAGGAAAGCTAGAAAGATATAAAACAAAACAATCTGATGGGTTTCTGTTTTAACTAAAACCGGACTGATTTCAAAGGCTTCCCCCTACACTTGTCCCTATGCCTTCTGTTGTAACATCACCGTGTTGCCTAAACAACACGGCATTTTTATACTAAAAAGACAGATATTTATGACTGTTGCTTTTATGAAATTCTTATTTTGTGATAATACCTACTGACCAGTTAAGAGCCCCTTTACATGAATGAAAGAATCTGTAAGAAGATGTCATTCCTGCGCAAAAGGTGTACCAGCTTTAACTGACATGAAAATGGATAGAGGGCAATAGCTATGCTGGTTGAACCCTTAATGACAGAAAGTCCTCTCTAACAGCCTGTATTGTGTTATTTAGGTCTTGCAACATCATGAAGTTTGTCTTGACATGTTGCAAAACCTGCTGTTCTTTGCAAATGCAAGTCACGGGCACAGAGTTTCAAAGGCTGTTTTGCACTTGCGGCTCTTTGCAGCTGCAGCGTGAGATACTTGGAGGCATGATGGAGCATCTCTGCAGGACCTAGCTCCTTGTAAGCTTAGCCTGGAGCCAGAATGTAGTCGAGCACGTTGGAAGATAGATTCCCAGTGGCTCCACATGAGCTGGGGATTGGAAAAAGTAGGAATTCACTCCTGGGGTATTGCTCTGACAAAGCCACGCAGCTCCGCTGCCTGATCTAGTAAAATTGTCCCAAGGATTTATTTGCACGGCGGGGCTACAGTCTTAAAGATCTAAAATATCTAAAGCACATCTGACAAAATTACCTCTGAAACAAAGCTCTACTTCACATGCGGGCTCATACTATTACCATCAGATCTATCTCAGTGGAAGGATTCTTCTGTTTTTTAGGAAAGGGGTAGGTAGTACTCATAGCAGAAGACTGTCCTGTCTTACATTTAGTGCTGAGGACTCGTTGGAGACATTGTTTCTGTATTGGTTTTCAGGAACTATAAAACTACAGGATAGCTTTTTTTCAGATTCTTGTGTGCCAAATCCTTTCTGCTAACATGGAAATGTTCATTTTTCGTCTGTATCCAGACTGATGTCCACCAGCTCCAGTAACATGGGAACAGAGTGTCTGACTCTATTTTCTCCCTCTTTCTTACTGACTCTAGCTCCTAGGCTGAAAGCTGGAGACTAGTGAGAGGAACTGAGGAAGAGAAAAAAAGATTCCTGGCCAGTATTCAGGAACGAACTAAAAAGCATCAGCTGAGGAGAGACTGAGGTAGCAAAAAGAATCAGTAATCTGTGCGAAGGTGTTGCCCAGCCAACCATAAAGGTTTGCAGAGGAGAGTTCTCAGAAAGCTAAGAAGATAAAGGCAAAACAGATTGTCAGAGGAGTGGCTTGAGCAACAGACACTCCCAGAACATTACCCCTTCTTGCTTCATCCTCATGACTGAGTATATCCAGAGAAATGGATAGTTGACTCAAGCAGGATATAAACACAGGACAAAAGCCTCACTTTCCTGAAGTGGCTTATCATAAGTGAGTTTTAGTTCTTGTGTCATTCATGTGAATATGACACTGTATTTGAGCTGATATCCTAAACACAAGCTACACTAGTTGTTTCACATCTTTATACAGGATCAGGCTTGCTTCAAGCCAACTTGGAGTGCATCAGAGGAGCCAGAGTCTGTTTGGACCCATTTCTGCAGGCAAACCATATAGTGATTCTGGTGTGAGCGATGCTGCAGCGAGCAGTCATGCAGAGCCAGGGGTGTAACCAGTCAGCATTGCGTGGTACCTGGTGGCATTTCTATACATACCTGTTTTGTGCTGCAACTTTAGAACTGTTATAGAGGGGATAGCAAGAGGAACTGGCAAGGTAGACTGCAGTATTGTTGATAAAAAGAGATAGTGAGATCCCAATAGCAAACAACCCATGCTGTGTTGTTTGCCTTCAGGCAAGGACAGCTCCAGCCCCACATCGTCCCGTTTGGGGGCGAAAGGAAATCTGCAGAGGCAAAGGCAATCTGGCACCTCCATCAAGGCACCAAGCTTGGGGTTCAGGTGGCCAAAAGAATCATGTGTAGACTGTAAATGTCATCTAACTGTTTTCCACATCCACAATAAGATGAGGTGAATCTCAACCTGGAAGTGTCCATTTATCTCGCTGCCATTCAAGAGTCCAGCATCACACATCAAGATGGAGACCTCTGTTCTTGTAGATGTCTAACACAAGTAAGATGAATCCTTCCTCTAACAACTTCAGTTCTCAGTAAAACACTCTTAGGAGAGATCTTTTCAGCTCGTAGCAGCCCTTTGGGCTCAGGTCTGCGGTGAGATGACTATTACAAAGCTTTGAGCTTTGGCACCTAGAGAAACATATTTTGCTGTGCTCTTGCTTTTTTTGAAAGTCATTACACATCTGTGTGAATGCTACAGACCTTTTTTTCTTTTATAGGGCTGAGTCCCAAAGGCCTTAGAAACACATAAAGGCCATGTCCATATATATAAAGTAAGTGGCCATGACGGTCTTTTCTTCTCTCCTTTGTAGGACATCCCAAGCAAAGGCCAACCACCCCAAAGAATGGATTCTCCCCCAAACCAGGAGAGACTCGAGATGCCGAAAAGCAGTTCATTCAGAGACTGAAGGAAAAGTGTGATGAGCAGTCCCGACAATTAAGCAATATTCGAGATGAGCTTAAAAAGGCCAGCTGTGGCTTTGACGTCTTTGCCATCACAACACAGCACTTTTTCAGGCAGGTAAGTGCAACGGGTACCTTTTGCCGCGGGAAAGATACTTTGCCTTTACGCCAGTCACTTGCCCAAATTTATTCCATAGTTGTTGAAACTTTGTTCTTGGGAGCAAAGCACGTAATTCCTTTGCAACCATCATCGTGAGGAGAGAATTATAATTCGATGACATGTATTTGAAAATCAAGGTTCAAGAACTTGGAAGAGGAGGAATTGTGACTGAAGCATTTGTCACAAACATGGAGGGGTTTCAGGATGTTTTAAGGAGTAAAGCAGATGCAGTAACTTAGAAGTCCCAGTCCCTGGCCGCTACAGCTGGAATGGAAACTGTAACTGAGATACTGATACTTGCGAACAAATGTAAAAACAATCCATGCATTTAGTCAACCAAAGGTGTTGGGTGAAGAAAAAGATTTGTGTTCCCACAGTACTTATCTACTGTTCCTGTTCACCACAGATCAGGCAGAGTGGTCCCCGTTACAGAGGTGCCAGTTCCTAAAAGCATTAGAATAACGTTATCTCAGCATTTAGGAGATTACATTCAGCAGGTGTACAGAACATAAAGAAAATTTTGTCAGTAGTTAGAGAAGCTTGTTTATTCCCTAAACCTGAGACAAAATGACCAAAGTTTAAAAGATTAGCACAGTGACCATGAAGGACTTGTAGGTATTGCTTGTTTCTATAGCCGTTTAGTGAGCTGGGAAATCTAGCTGGGCTTTGAGGTCCAGACCTGGGTCACCTTGATGCCCATGTATTTTATACTGTCCCAAGATAAGCTGGTGTCTCAATTACTTTGTAAAATAGGCAGACAATCATCAGCAGTGGGACCCAAGGTTTGGATAATGTATTTGATTTCCTGTTTTTCTACCTTTGGAAGAGAAATGAGTAAACTTTCAGTATTAAATGGGAGAAAGAAAACCAAAAAATTAAACAGACTCAGTCCTTACAAATTCACAAATACTTTGTTCAGTTATTTTTTTATATTAGCAGGAAAGGTTACCTTTGAACAAATACTGTAGTTCACACTTTTCCCTAAGTAGGAGCTGATCTTGCTGGGGGAGCTTCACTGAACTGAAAAAACAAGGAATTTTTTAAAAGTACTAAATATTTTAAATACCTTCCCAGGGGATTCCGCCCCTCTATTTTTCTTTAATCGTGACATTTCTGGGCTTCATGGGCATTTCTAAAGCTTTTTTTTTTTTGCTTTTTTTTTGGAGCTGACTGTGGAGTGTCCTTAATTAAAGCAGAGGGAAATAAAAAAGGGCAGAGCAGTGTCTGCTCAGCTTTGTCTACGTGTTGTCCACTGGGGAGAGATTTTTCATCTCGTGCATCATTCGCAATTTGCTGAAGGAATTCTGGAAGCTTGGGCACATGTCCTTCGTTTCCTCTGGATATGTTTTAAATGAGAACAGCTGGTGCAGCTGAGCTTTGAGATGACTCCCATCCTGTTGGTTCTTGTTAGATCTGTCCTGAGAATGCCTTCGACATTGAACACCTCAGGAGACTTTATTTAATAGAGTCCTCTCCAAGTCCTGGCTGGGCATAGCTGTGCCTCTTGTTCCCAGCTCCTCTGCCCTATCAGGCCAGCTGGGGGTTTGCAGTAATACTCCTCCAAGTGCCTGGAGGGCTTGGAGGTAAAAAATAATATACCTGTGGAATTTAAGCATCTTCAGGCTTGGGCAGGATTAGATGTTGATTTTTTTTCAGATCCACTGCTGTACTCGCTTTCCTGTGTTCAGTCTGAGTGTCAGTGCCTTCTGGGCTTGCCTGGTTGCCCTGGAGTATATATCTGCACGTCACTGTTCAGTGCAGTGCAAGACACTTGTGTCATGCTGCTCGCTGCTGGGAGCCATGTAACACGCACCCCTCCCAGTCAGACACCTCTGGCTTCACTGGGTGATGAGCTGCACAGTCAGCATGAGCCCAACAGTTACGCATTAGGCACTCAGATGTGGTACCTCCATTAGGAGTATGGTTGCTTTAGGCACCATTTTTAGTGAAAGGAGGCCAGTGAGCACTTCCAGAAGACTATTCACAGCACCAAAGACCTGAATTTCTGCTTGAGGTACTTGGCTGTCTTCACTGAAGCCTCCAGAGAGGCCTAAGGCTGCTGCACTTTTAAATTCAATGCTTAAGTTGAGAGCCTACGTATACTGTGGATGATCTGGGACTACTCAAGCAATTGTGTAACTGGGCAGTCTGCTGTCTTGCAACACAGATGCAGACTTCCAAGTTTTTGAGTGTCATTCAAAAATACAATCTGTAGACATTTTTTGAGACGGCATTATTGTTTGAAAGCTTGAGCAAAATTGTGTTCACTGGCTTTGAGTTAGGGCAGCATGGAAAAAGAAACTTTTCCCAGTATAAAAATAATAATAATTGTGTGTATTTGTTTCTGAGAAGCCTGCAGGCAAAATGGTTGGGGTCTGAGTAGAACTGCAGTTTGTCAAGGGAATAATACTTGTTCAGAAACACGATAGGGCCTTATTCTAGAGAAATTTGGGGTTGATTTGTCCTTCTGGCAGTTCTGCTCTGCTAAGCAGGGGCCCTGATCCTACTTAGGTGCTAGGACGCCTCTTTGGCCTGATAGTCACCTGTAGGCTAATTTTAGTATGTGTCGCCCTGTCCTTACATCACACCAAAATAATGTCCAAAACCAAATATTTTTCTCTGAATTGGAGCAGAATTCTGTTGGAAAATGTGCTCCCAGACAGCAAGGACTGGACTGAGTCTTAAAAGCCCATCCAAGGATCAGTGTTTTGCGTACAGGTAGGAGTAGCCCAGTGCCGATGGCTCTCTCATCTTGCCCACAGTGTTTCTCTTCTCTCTCCAAAGTTTGGGAAAACACCAATGCTCTTGAAAGACCCATCGTGGTTGGGAGGGTTGATCTGTCCACATGCACAGAGGCTTTTGCATAGTCCTCCAGATGCAGGCAAGGTGCTTTGCACAGACTTTTACGCAGGACCCTTACCAGTCCCACCATTGCTTGCCTCCCCGAGTGCCTGAAAAGTCCAACAGACGGGTTTGGTTGCAGAAGGAGAGTGTCAATATTCAGTAAAGCGTGTCGGCCCATACCAGAAGTTTCTTTGAGTGCTTTGCAATGTAAAGCACTTGCTGTAGCAACCTTAAAGCTACATTATCATTTTCTTTGAGTTTTATTGGGTTTGTTTTCTGGCTGTTCCAGACCACTGATGAATTGTATGCTGGAATCATCTCTCATTCTCACTTGCAAATGCTCTTAATAGGTAAGATTCAGCTCCCCCTGATTTGGGTCCCCCCTGGCCTGATCTGGCTTGTTAGCACAGGAATAATGACAGTCCTGGCGTTCCAGCCCTGCTCAGCACAGAGGCCAGCAGCAGTCCCTCTTGGACATGGTAACAGTGCCATCTAAAGGAGAGTAGCGCAAACTGACAAATTCTGGAGAGAAAATCCTTCTGGACATGAACAGGGAGAAATAAAAATCCACTTTCCTATCTCTAGTACACTCAGAGCAGAAGTGTTTGTGCTGAGGACTGTCACGGCCAAACTGCGCCCAGGCCCTGGAAACTGAGCGAGTGCCTTTCTGCCACAGAATCACAGAATGGTAGTGGTTGGAAGGGCCCTCTGGAGACCATCCAGTCCAATCCCCCAGCTAAAGCAGGTGCCCCCAGAGCAGGGCGCACAGGAGCATGTCCAGGCGGGTTTTGAATATCTCCAGAGAATGAGACTCCACAGCCTCCCTGGGCAGCCTGTGCCAGCGCTCTGGCACCCTCACAGTAAAGAAGTTCCTCCTCATGCTGGTACAGCATGCCCAAACAGCTGAAAAGTGAAGTCTACCTCTGAAACTTCAAATTAGGACTCCAGATCTATAGTGCATTTGAGGGCAAGGATTCGTTTCTGGGCCGCAGACCCCAAGGGTGTGAGAGGTAAGGGGATGTGTTATGCTGGGGTATTCTGTCCCGTACTCTGTGTGAGCATGGAGGGGTTTCCAGACTTGCAGTGCAGCCTTGTGCTGAGGTCTTCATCACAGGGAGAAAACTGCTCAGGACAGGTCCCAGCATGCGGGTGCAATCGGTTCAGCTGGGAAGGAGCAAACCACACAGATGCCCTGAATAAGAGTTGGGACAGCACTGCAGTACTGGATGGCATCCCAGCACTTTGTGTCGACCAACACTGGGAAAGACGTGTCACCAGTAACCAGGGTGTGTGTTTTCTCCACATCTGAGTGTGGGTTACATTTGGGTTATGCACATAGCAGCATCCTGCAAAATCTAGGATGGACAAGGAAAACCTTTTTCCCCATTCACATGACTGAGATACGAGTGTGTTTGTGTGTATTTTTCAGAGCAATGTTTCTGTCCTGTGAACTGACAATCTGCCACCCAGTGTCAAGTAACAACCTTGTCCAAATGCTAATGACCTCTTGTGTTTGTTAGAAGCAAAATTGGTTGCACTGGTTATAAGTTGCTTGGCGCTTCCCACCATTGCCTCCAAAACCGTAGTTTGGGCTAACATTTCAAGTGCTTATTTCAGGCTAAGCTGAAAATGGTTTATTTTCACAACTGTCTCTGAGAATGACTTTAGGAGAAATATATCTATTGTCTGTGCATGGTGGTGGCACAGTGGTAAGAAGCCAGCACTCATCAGAAAGACTGACCTTCTGGCTCTCAGGGGTACTACTTTCCCAACATTTGCAAAATATGTTAGAATTTAGCCCAAGAATAGTCCTTAGAAAAGCACCAGTCCTCCCTCATTGTTGTTACACCTTGGCTAGATTTCCTGTGTTGAGCAAGTTCAGTCTTTTCTTTGCTCCTGCTGGGGACCAGAGCAGCCAGAACAACTCAATCTTTTCATTCTGTGTCCTGGGGAAAATACATTTTGGACTCATCGAACCCTGACAGTTTAGGGAAATGAATCCAAAACATTTTATTGCAAAACAAACAAAACACTTTGTTTACTTGGAAGGAAAAAACTAAAAGGAAGCTTTGTCATCATTTAGTGCTTTCTAACCTGCTTTTTAAGTAGAAATGATCAAGAGCTAGTATTGAGGACTACTAGTTATGGTGAAACAGAGCTGTAATAATCCAGATGTGCTCTTTTACTTCCAAGTGTTGCAATGAAGGCTCTATAATGTAGCTGCTGTGGGACCCGCAGGACACTCATACATGGTTGATTTGCCCAAGGAATAGATAAAAGTTTGTCAACTGAAGGAAATTGCCTTCTGCAGGCCCCATGCTTATTTGACAGACAGTAAGAAGATAAGATGCTGTAGGAATAGAAACCTTAAAGCATTTTCATAGCTTTCCTGTCCTCGTCCTCTGGGTAACTGGATGTTACCAGAGAATGCTACGCAGGGCCTATAGGAAGATCATTACATCCAAGCTCTCCACCTCTGTGCCAGAGGGTGTCCCTCATTTTCCACGTGCCCAGCACCTCTTGGTGCTCAGTGTTCTGCTGTTGTGACTGCAGAGCTGGACACTCGCCACACTGCGCCCTTCGAGTCTGCCAGCAAAACCTACCTCTCATCTAGCACAGGATCTAAGGGATGTTTTTAATTTCCCTGTGCCTCAGCGCCCAGCTGTAGCTGGGGATACCAGGGAACTGCCATCACATGAGGGCGCCGTGGAGGAAAAAAATAAGTATTTGTGATGTGCTCTGATGTTAGAGTGAGACAACGAAAGAACAGCCCATGAGGAAAATCAGCACTGCTGTCAGCGCAGAGGACAGCATGGATAATAAATAAGGCCTTGGGCTACAAAATGAGTGAAGAAGATAAGCAAATTCAGAAATGCGCACTGACATGCCTATTCACTGGGCAAAGCGAGAGTGTTGTGCTGTACTCCGTGCTGTGGATCCACCCCTCCACCTGGGTACTGCACCGCTTCACTGTGCTGCTGCTGGTTTTTGGATGCAGTCAAACAGCCGTCAATGAGGCACGGGGGCGTGAGCCGGCTGGTGCGGAGATGAGGATGGGGGATATTTGGTATTGCGAGAAAACAGAGAGAAATGCCCCGCTGAGGGCTCCCAGGGTGGGCACTGCATGAGGTGGGAGTGGGGCCGGGCAGGGCAAACTCCCACTCCATACATTTTAGGTGTGGGGTCCTGGATAGCGCAGGTCACACAGCAGGATATCATCTGGGATGCAGATTCACTTGCACAAGCTCCTTCCTCACTGCAAATGGGACAATTAAATAACTTCTGCTTCTGAGGTGCGCCCCCTTCTCTGGGGTCCGGCTGAGTCTTCCTACCCCCAGCTTGTGCCTTACGACCTTATGGCTGAGGAGGGCAGAAGAACCAGGAAAGTGACAGAAAGAGGAGACAGAACCTTGCTGGGCTGGTTTTCTCAGACTCACTCCCAGGGAAGCAGGCAGTGGGAAGCAGGCACAGCAGCGTTTGGAGGGGCAGGAAGGGAGCAGCAGCAAACTCCTGTCCCCGCCCAAAATCCTGAAGCTGCAGAGCAGGCACGAAGGCTCTGCAGAAGAGTTTTAAAGGCAAATGCTAAAGGCTGATGATCAAGCAATTTCAGGTGGGAGCGTAGCTGGGAAAATGGTAGGTGAAGAATTAATTGCTTAGGACAAAGGCTGCTGCTTCCTTCTGTGTCAAGAGGGATGCCTCAAACGTGCTAATTGCACATTTTCTATTGAGTAGGAGTTAAAAGTAGAACAAGTGAAAAAATACATATATGTATACACACACACATAAAACTGGTGTTAACTAAGGGCTAATCATCTTCAGCCAGCACTTAGCCACTGAGGACTGCACAGTTGAAAAGGAATAAAAAGGAGCATTCGGGGGACTCTGCTTGTGAGATGTCAGTGGAGATTTTTATTCTCTCCCCATAGCTTCTGTTTCCTTTGCAGTGTCAGAGGACAAGCGCTGTCTGGACCCATTTGTGCCAGTGGAGCAGGAGCTGCCTGGCTTTGCCTGGCGTGACTGGCCGTGGCACACCGCCGCCAGTGCCTCGGAGAGGGATTCATGGCAATGCTGGACTAACCCTGATGGAAATAACCCGCTGGCTCTGGAGGCAGGGGAGGACAGGGAAGCAAGTCAGCAGGAGCCTATGAGCAGCACAGGCATCATGCACCAAGATGCAGCTGAAAGGGAGCTGTTTCACAGAGCCACTGGCAAAGGTGGTGCCGGTACAGAGAGGAAAGCTGCTCAGTGGTCCTGCCTGACCTCTCTGTCTCTCCTTTTGGAGCAGTAACTAGTGCTAGGCAGCTCTAGAGACACATTGCTGCTTTTAATTTCTGCACCTGGCTGCACCTTCAGTGCTTTATTCTACAGTCATGGTGCCATCCAATGCACAGAACTATCCTCGGGCACCTTGTCCTCAAAAGGTTCGCTTTAGATAAGACACAAAATGCTGCTAACCCATCACTACGTAGAGCTTTTCACTAATGAATACAAGTGTCCTGGGGCAGCTATAGCTGAGGATGGAGCAGAAGGGTCTCTTGCCGGATTTGCAGCCAAACTGGCAGCAAATTTTAGACTACTGCAGATACCCTATGCTGCTCCCAGGTAGCGTGGCTTGCTCTGCTTCGGTTCCTACAAGACAGAAGAAAGAAAGTGCGGGGAACCTCTTGGGTTCTTCCTCTGTCCTCAGTGGTTCTCTCACAGCCACTGCTGTGGTAAATGGTGCAAATTTTGGTTTTGGGGAGTGGAAGATTGTGCTTCCCTGGGAAGCGCTGGGGCAGTTACATGGCCTTGTTTTGAAACAACCTCCCAATTAGAATATGTTTATATTCCTTGGTTGGAGAAGAATTTTCTTAGTTACACATAAATATTTCAAATTTCAAGATAAAAAATAAATAGCTCCAGGCGTTCTAATGCTCTTCTTGAAGAGGTTTTAAATGTCCATTAAAAATTAAAGATATCTTTATTTACATGTTACCCTCAAAGAGAAATTATATTTAGACTGTGTGCCAAGCATCAGGTAAAGCTGAATTTATTTTCTCCTTTTGTTTTTATTATTGATCTCCATGTAAGCAACTGACTTTGACAGCCTTGATTTTGTACTGCATTCAGAGGAAAAAAGCAGAATGAGGGTCAGGTGTGGCTCTTGTGACGATGTAAGCATCCACACAGGGTGTTTGGCTTCTGGTGGGCTTGAGGAACTTGGCAACACATTGGGAGTTGCGTGAAAAGCAGTGATGAGTAAGAGACTCTGGCGGGATTGTGGCCTTTGCTCACGCAGGGGACAGAGCAAAACCCAAATCGCAATGTTTTCTTGCCATTCTTGAAGTTCAGCAGAGGAGTCAGTGGAAACGTGTCCCTCTTCTAAATCCCATGTATTTTAAATACCTCTTTCACAGTTAGACAGAATTTCATTTTCTAAGATTCAGAATTTCTTTTCCCCTTTAAACTGGATGATCTATTTTTGGTTAAGGATCCTGTTCTTTGCAAGAAACAACGGTGATGCCATTCTCAGGTTACATGAACTCCGCGAGCTGCTGAGTAACTGTTCACTTTCCAACCTCTTGTTAGGTTTGACCTTCACTTCCACAACAGGGAGCTTGGGAGCTCTATTATCTGTTTTCTCCAGGCCTGAGGACATTGTGAGGATCTCTGTCCTGCTTGGTCTTAGCACCACAGCCACTCAGCTCTGGCCCCATCAGTTGTCCAGGGGTGCTTGCGCTTACTGGGGTTATGTTTCAGGAAACAACCCTGAAAGCATCACATTGTCCATCCAAGGAAATCCGGTACAGATCTGGTCAGGGTTTGTTAGAGCCATAGCTTCGATCTGTCAATACCAAATTGTTCCAAAGGATATAGTTTGGATTCAAGGTGCCTGCATTTTTCCATTAAACTTAGTTTCATCAGCAAAAAAAAAAAAAA
>VZSC01013962.1:251289-265157 GCA_013398225.1 Steatornis caripensis
AAAAAAAAAAAAAAACCAACAAAAAACCAATAGTGAATAACAATTCTAGCATTCAGAGACCTTGACACTCTTGGATCAGTACTTTGTGCCGGAAATGTATTAGCAGCATTTTCTCTAAACATGTGAATCTATGTCCTTGGTACAGGCAGTCTGGAATCACGCTTTCACAGACCTTCTGTGGCTGCTGAGCATGTGCAGTTGTTAGACCTGTGGCGGAGTAACTATGGAACTATTAAGGGCTTTAAATCCATTTCTAATATCAGACTCTATTCACCAGATAAATGGAAACGATTGTGAACTGACTGGGAAGTAGGCATGCTTTTCTCTGAATTAATAACTTTCTTTTCTCTGAATTAACAATTTTAATTTTGAAAGTTACCTTAACATTAGCTGCAATATTGGATGTTTCTAAATTACCTTTCCTGGATGGTTGAAGGGATAAGAAACCTGCACCTTTCTCACAAAGTGCTTGAAATCAGGCAGGTCCAATACCAGCAAGGTAGCTGCCGAATTCATATAGGGCCCACAGACATGTTAAGCAGTGCAGTACAGCAGTGACTGCTGGACACACGGTGCAAAGGCAATTTCCTCATATCAGTCATTGGTTTTTTTTTAATTTTCTTTGATTCATTCATTAGTTGCACTCCACAGATACTCTACCAGAATTTCTAGTAAGAACGTAACAGAACAAAGACTTTGCAATTCATTGTAGATCAACAGGTGCAAGGTTCGTGTATGAAAGTGTTAATCACACCAGACATTGAAGAATTTTTCTGCTTCCATGAGAGAACAGAAATATTTAACAAACGAAATTTTATAGATACTTTTCAGGGAAATTGACAAAGCCGGGCTAAGTTTTCACTAAGAGGGAGCAAATAAAGAATCTGTAACCCTCATTACCTGCATGGTGGATGAGCCCCGGCCTGTCTTGGTAAGAGGGATCCCATCCTTTCTTTGGGAGTCAAAAAGCTGAGCCTTCCTTCAGAGACAAACCTTTCAGCATAGCTCTTGTTTTATACATATATTCAGAAGATTTCACTTTAATTATTTCAGTGTATGATGACATCAAACTTCAGTCTATAAAGTTGCTGTGAAATGGGAGGCCATGCCCCGATTCACAGACAATCTTCAGAAGTAATGTCAACACCAAATTTTTGAACAAAAGTCTAAGGGAGGTCATAATCGACTTAGAAAGAGGGCACATACCAAGTTACCCATCCAGAAGAAGCAGTGACCACTGAGTTGCTTGCCATACATTTACATGCTGGTGGTTATTTTCCAGTAATCTGTCCCTCTGGCAGATCCATGTCCTTCTCGCTCATGTGGCCAACCTCGGGCATCACCTGATAGCCCAGTCCGTTGCTGCAGCCTCACCTGCAGATGCCCATCATAGCGTCCCAGTTGCTCTCCTGCCCTCAGATACACACCCATGGACTCCCCTGCCTTCTCCCTGCTTGTACTTTTAGACCTCTGGCAGTAATAGTTTTGTTTGGTGGTTTTACATTACCCCCAGGGCAAAGTGGCATGGCTCCATTAACATAGACACATCCAATAATGATGTATATAGGCATAATAATAATAACAACAACAATAACGATCAGTGCAATAGAAATTAAGTTTGCTTAAGGGATCTTACGGCTTCTGCAGCCTAGTCAGAGGAATGATTTATTATCTGTAACAAAGGTCTGGCAGTGCTAAATGTCCATCAAACCAGCTATGTGTCAGCTTTTTAATTGCAGAAATAGCAGGCTCGTTGTATCATTTGCTTTGATTTGGTTTGAGCCATCACAAATCATAAAGGCTAGCCTTACTTGGAAAATTGATTTTTATCTTCTCATTTGCCAGTGCAATAAAATCAGTTTAAGTAACATTAGCTTGTTGTGTTTAAGTGAATTACACAGAACAAGGAACAAAAAGATGTTGTCTGGATTGAATTGGGTGTGTTAAAAACAGAAGGCACTGGGCTGACTTAAAGCATTCCTCTTAGTTATTATTTGACCTCTATATAACGATCTCATTAGAATTTAGGACATTAACATTTTTATTATTCCACGGTTATCCCAACAGAACGCTAGACTTTTTGCAGATGGTGTAAAGATGATGTTCCAGTCCTGGAGTGCTAAACATCTAAATAGGCAATAGCCCGATTAAAACTGGGGAGACAAAGTGACTGAGTCTTGGAGATTACCATATGTCTATTTTATTCAGGGATTTATATGGAAAGATAGGCACGTGTTTGTGTACCTGCACACGGATACACACACTTGCATGCAAGCACATGTCTACAGTCTGTTGTGCTGTCTCAAATATCCTCTGGAAAGACGTGTTTTCTATGAGTGTACAGCAGCTGAAAGCCTGTGTTTCTGGACATGGCTTTTGGAGCTTCTTGAAAAAACTTGTGTAATGTTGAGCTGCCTGCTTTAGGCTGCCCCACATTTAACTCCAGGCAGGATAAGTACCAAGACAGGACTTCGGGCAGGAGGCAAAGCCCCCCCAGCCCTCTGGAGAGGCTCTCTGAGCATGCTGTGACAGTGACAACCCACAGGTAACTTGCAGGCTAGCAAAAGAGATACTTGATAAATGTAAGTGCCTACAGAGTTATTCTGTCCTGGAAAGAAGGAGGAAAATGTTCAGGGGGGGGGCTGGATGTTGTCCATGGCTCTCTGCATTTCCAGTGGATCCATGTTGCAAAAGAAAAGTGTTTCAGGGTTTCTTTCTGCTCTGACTGTAAAGAAATAGAGATCACCTCTAGATTTGGCACAAGCTTCCAGATATTTGGCCTGATATTTTTGCTTTCACCTTTTGCTAACTGGTATTTTTAAAAGCAAACACATTACAAAGGAGCGTGACATACTCAAAGCAATGGCTAAATACATTACAAGAATTAATTTAGAAATAAGTATAAACCAGTTGAATATATGCTATATATTTGCGTAGATGTCATGCATATGACTCTAATATTTGAATTTCTTTCCCATAGTCTTGGAATACCTTCTGTTGCATGTAAAACAGTGTTTCTCCTATCTTTAGTTAAAATGAAGCACTGGAAATTACTGAGTTTTAGGCACATTAAAAAAAAAATGTTCTGTCTTCTCTCCCCTGCCTCAAAGGCATTTTTAAATGTCATTAGCAGAAAGGCTTCCGAAGATTATTTACTATGTTTCCTCACCACTGCGTATTCCTAAGCTAGAAAGTTCTGCTAATATAACTGTCTCTCCAAAATTACTGCTGCAGTCCCAGGGGGTGAGAGTGTAAATTTCGTGAGTCTTCTTGTGTAGATCCATCAGCAGATGCATTCGGAGCTGACGCACAAGAGGGATTTTGCAGCGATATAGTGGAACTTTCCCTGTTGCTGCAAATTCCTGGCAGGTGTAAGGTTGCTCCAGTGCAAAACAATGCTTGAAAATACAGATAGACTATGACTACGATTCCCACCTTTAAGCCTTTCAACACTGTGTGCCACATCTGCAAAAATTTGTCATATAGACGTGCTTGACAGAAAAGGAGCGCTTCCTTTATTAGTGAAGTTCTGATTTGATATTAATTTTGGAGGTGCAATTTCATATCCCCATTGCATTCCTCGTGGATTGTGGTTACAGATTTTAGCATCTAGGCAGCCACATATTTGATTTGTGGACTGTGAGCTGCCTACGCTTTTGAGCATATAAAACCAACATGCTCACAGTGCCACTGATTCTTGTTTGATGAGTGATGGATGCAGCAAAGCCAGGCTGAAACCAACTCTGCCTGGAACTGTCTCAGTACGATCCTGACTTGCCTCTGTGCAAAGCAAAGCCCAAGACTTCATCCCTTCGCCCCCACCATCCCATAAGTGGCTGATACTAACCGCATGGAGAGCCTGGCTCAGAGAGGGTAATTTGGACCTGGTGCTAGCATGGAGTGATTTGGATCATGAAGTGAGCTGAGCCGATTCAAACAAAATGTGTTGTAATTCAACTAGGTGTTAATGCAGAAATGCAAATGCAGAATACAGGTCATGCATACAGAACTGTGGTCTGGGCGGCAGCTAGAAAGGAGTAACCCAGGAGTAATTAGAGTTTCTGCTGTCAGAGCAAATCAATGTGAGCTCCTACTGTGGACATGTGTTATGAAAAACTGTCAAGACCTTTGGGTGAATAAGCAAAGGCGTAGCACGTAGAAGTAAGAGGGTGATAACACCTGCACTTTCAGCACTGGGGAGACGGGTACTGGAATACAACATTTAGCGTTGGTGCCCACACTTCTTCAGGAAACAATGAAAAAGTGAGGACGAAACAGAGAAGAGCAACAGGCAACTGTGAGGGCTGGAAAAATCCTTTGCTGTGAGATCCTGCAGGGCACAATTGTTTTTCTTTGTAAAAAAGGACAAAGTGGTTTGAGACCAGAGCAGAAGAATCACCATAAGGTACTGCCGTGTACCAGAAGGCTCTTTCCTCCTGCAGAGGAAGGTTCAGCAGAAACCACTGGCTGGAAGCAGGAGCTTTGCACCTTCGACACACAAGGGAAGCATAGACTTTTAGCAGTAGGTATGATGAGTTATTAGAACAACCANAAGTGGTTTGAGACCAGACCAGAAGAATCACCATAAGGTACTGCCGTGTACCAGAAGGCTCTTTCCTCCTGCAGAGGAAGGTTCAGCAGAAACCACTGGCTGGAAGCAGGAGCTTTGCACCTTCGACACACAAGGGAAGCATAGACTTTTAGCAGTAGGTATGATGAGTTATTAGAACAACCACTGTGAGAAGAGGAAGCAGCTCCACATCTTCATGCCTGCAGCTCAGCGCTGGATGCCTTTGTAGAGAGGATGCTTCCATCAAATACAGAACAGCAACAGCATAAAATACAGTGTTCTGTGACACAAAGATCATATTTGATTGAATCGTCCCTTCGTCCTTAAATTCTACAAAGATGTGTTGGCAACAAGAATATCTGGACGTATAACATTTGGTAATGCAGTAGGTGTTACACTGGAGACACCTATTTTAAGGTCTGAAGCCTTTTTCAGATAGATATTACGATGAGATCTCCATGCACAACAGCTTTTCATCACACTCCCTAATGCAGGGATTCTTGCATCTTATTCTGAAGTTTCTAGCAATAATCACTGCTAGATGCAGGATCTGGATTAGATGGGCCGTGTCTCAAAGACATATCCACATGGTAATTACTGTGTTCCAATGACTTTGACATTTATTTTTGCTATCCTTTCAAGTGGAAAGTAGATCCACTTCATATTCTTTCTGTGTCCTCGGAGCCATCCAAAAGCATGTAGCTGTTGTTTTGAATAAGATGATAGCCAAAACAGAGCCTGTCTCTCGCTTACCTTCCCTTCAGGTTTGAGCTTTCTGGTTCCAGAAATGAACTCTAAAAGGTTTCAGCTGCAGCTGCTCCTGGAATTCCCTGGCCTTGCGCTCACCCCTGAGATCTGATTCAAATGCTGCTTCCTACAACCACCTCTCACACATTAGAAAAATAATTTCAGAAAGTGATTTTTTTAATATAATGATTTGAGAAATATATATTATTATTTCTTCTTAAAGGAAGGTCTAACTACATGCATGCTGGAGACAGAGAAATTAGTATCAATGATGCATTTTTAAAATGAGTTCTAAAAATCATCTGAGTTAGATTTTCTTTGTACAAAAATGTCCTAAGTGCACAACTGATAGCTTGGATTCTCGTTAATATGAGTATGTGCTATTCCTCTCAGCAGAGCACTGGGAATCTTCCCAGTAGGAGAAACCTTGGTCCACGTGAAGCTGCTGGAATTTTTTGCCACTGACATTGCTGTCGCAGGATGTCAGCACTTGTCCCTTGCTCTGCTTGGCCTCAAAATACAGCAGTTTGAAGCTGTTATTGGCTTTGGGCCAGAATAACTCAGAATTGGAAGAGAGGAGATTCCCTGTTTGCTGGGAGAAGAGGGGAACGGTTCTCTACAAAGTCAATTTAAGAAAATGGCCATCTGCTTCCAGATACTCAGAGGTCTGGAATTTAGAAATAACCCTGGGGGAGGATGTATTACGGGGCAGAGGGCAGGTGAGGCGTTCAATGAAAACATGCATTTGTTTTAGTTCCTGTGATCTTGGTATATAAACGATGTTTCATATGAGCAAACACGAATTCCTTGTCAGCAAGAGCTAGTTAATTTGGAATTCACTGCAAATACTTCGTACTGTTCCAGACATCAAGAACTGGAAAACACAGTAATAAAGTATTGTTCTCTCGTGCATTTTAATCTATGGCCTTACAAGCTACTGACATAAAAATAAATGTAAGGCTACACTAGCAGAAATAACAAAAGTCTGAAGGAACTCTGTTTAGATCCTCACATTCTTTTCCTATGAGAACGGAATTAAAAATGGAGTCAGCTGGCTAGGTTCTCTCACTTTAGAAACAGAGAGCATGCAGTCCGTGCTAATTTGTTGAATTCTAGAGTAAACATACCATCCTTCCATATATACAATAGTGTAACTGTATAATTGAAAAACTGTATTAAAAATGTTCGTTTCCATGTACGTTGCCCGAGGATCATTAAAACCTCCTGGTACTGAGTAACACACAAAATGTGAAATCTTACTGTAAATCCAAGGGAAATTGCCATTCCAGGGACATCTGGCATGACCTTCAGCTCCAGCTGGATCATCTAGCCGAAACTCACTACTGACTGTTTGTATCTTCAGAAATCCTCAAATCACTATATTACATTTTCTAAATTTTTTTTTTTTTAGTTAGGTAAGAATAAAAATAACAGACTCAAACTGGAAAATAATTTATGTCGTGTGCATGTCTAAAGACCAGTGCGGAGAACTGTGTTACTGACAACAGAGATGCACCAAAGAAAAATTGTAATGCATCTCCAACAAGGAAGATGAAATGTAGTAGTGAATGTATTTGCTTTTCTCAGTTGCTTGGGCCGCTGTGGGTTTTAGTCTGACAAGATGAAGGGTTCAGGGGCTTGTGACAGGACTGTCCTCCCAGATGGCCGCAGAGTGTGGAGGCTGCCATGCAAACTCCACAAATGCATTTGGCCCGGGGAAGCTGGCCCTGCATTAGGGAGGTTGTCTCTCACGAAATTTGCCACTTTCTCTCTGGTTTAGTTTTAACCGCAATCTGATTTACCACCCAAAAACTTGCGTGTCTGTAAGGAAAGAAACAGGGACGAAATAAGTGAACAGGAGAGGGGAAGATGAAATCGCCTCCTTTGACAGCAGCACTCACCTTTATTGGTTTCAATCGCTCACAGAAATACTAAGTAAGTGACTAGCACTTTCAATAAGGAAAACTTGGAAAGATAATTTATTTGAGACTGCTTCCAAATTATGCTGCTTGCAGCACTGGAAAATTAACAATACTGTTAATACCTTCAGCAATGGATGGCAGGCTTTAAGGCCTGTGCTTGGCTTATTGAAAAATAAATTCAGTCTCCCTAGTTGTATGCAATTCTGACAGCATACTTGACTTCCGTCTTGCAAATATCAAAATTCTGAGAAAGTCCACCTGCATGTTCTGTCATGAAAAATCTAACTAACAGAGTCTGAAAGGAGTACTCGCAGAAAAATAGATTGTGGTAATCGCATAGGCAGTGCTGGATGTCCCTTCTCCCTGCCTTGCTCTCCCATCTTTGTAATGAATGATAATTCGTGGCGTGCCACTCAATCATCTTCTGAGCCTCCTGTTCAGAATGCATTACTGGAATAGCTTTGTTCTACCCTACCTCGACACTGCCTTAGACAAAACCCTGACCCTCACCGAATGCCACACCAGGCTTGTCCTCACATCGTCCTTTGGAGGTGCTTAATGTCGGTGTCACGATCGCCTCTCACTGTTGACCACAGAGAATGCCAGGAGGCGGCAGTTGCCGATAGCCTGACTTGTCTGTCACCCTCTGGAGCTGAGACATCACAGAAGTTGCAGTGTCTCAGTTATGCACCAGGCCATCTGAATCTGACCTTCACATCTCTCCTTGTAGTCCCTGGTTTCCTGCCTCCCTTCTCCGCTTCATAGCCCTTTGTCCTATGAAACACCATCTTCAGAACAATTTTTCCTTTCTCCTCTGTTTCATCTCTTCTTTGAATCGATGCTTTTGTTTCTTTACCAGGTGAAGCAGTTTTTCAACTTGTGGTATACCCAGCCTCAGCTTTCTCTCCCCATTGTCTCTCTCCGTATCCCTATGGTCGTGTTGTTTTCAGTCTTCTTGGTCCTCACTTCTAACCACTGTCTCCTTCAGCTTTCTCCTGGTTTCCTATGATTATTTCCATAACCGCTAATACCGTCCTATCAATTTATTCCCAGAGCTGGCAGTCCTCTTGCAAACAAATTTATGTCCCTTGAGGTTCCCTGTGCTGTCTTTTCCTGCTCTTGCCCTCAGACTGTTATCTATTCATCTTAAGTTACATATTTGTTTGACATACTTCGCATGCTATGCCTCTCAGCAAACATTTTCTGTGTTTCATAAAAGATGAATAATATGCAGTTCACTTAAGGATTCTCCTGCTCAGTGACACACATAGGACAGTGTTATTAGCTTTATCTCCCAGAGCTTTCCCAAGACTTTGGCTCAGTTTTGCAGTCTGTTTTCCTCCCTAGATCTCCGTCTTCACAGCAAACATGACTTGCCAGACTTTTGCAGACCAGCACTGTGGAAATCCAGGGGAAGCACTATGTCTCTCCTAAGAAGGGTAGCCAACCGCCATAAAATAGGGAAACGTGAGACACTAATGGTTAAGAATCCAAATCTGTGTATATATGTAAGAATATATGCTTGGAATCCCAGTGAAATGATTTATCGTTTATCCTCTATATTACAGAGTCTATGCACTGATACATAAAGACCATTATGGAGTTAAAGAGAATAATGTGCTCCATTTGGGGACATTGGTAAGCTATAAAAAATGCCTAATTAAACCCTACCTCTCCCAATTTAGTTTGGATAGATGGAAAATATTGGAAATGCTTTAACAGTAAATAGAAATTGTGTTGTGCCCATTGTGGAGGAAAGCATTGATTCTGTCAGTGTAGGAAAAGATTAGTGCCCATGATGCCTATTTACTATTAAAATAGGTTGCTTCTAGACTAAGGAACTCCCCTTTAAGAAAATATAGATGTCCTCCTTGAGCTTTAATTACCCAGGAGCTTTACCCTTTGAGGTGCTAACTACATTTTGTTTCCACTGAAGTCAATAAATGTTGGAGTATTCAATATCTTGTGAAACATATCCTGTTAAGTCGCTTTTTGAGTGCTACTGTTTTGGTGTTTAAAAATCTAATTTTAAAACTTTGTTCTTCTTATCCCTGTTGCTAATCCTGTACACAACAAGGAACACCCCTCTGTGGGACTTACCTGTATGTTCTGTTTCCAAAAAGGAAACAAAGGTACAACTTATTTGTAAGGTGATTTTTAACTAACAGCACAGGTTTTCCCAGGCCCTGTTGGTCCCTATCTTATCCATAGACCTCTCCGTTCTGCCTTGAAGTGCAATGTGAATTAGATCTGCTGGGGCAGAGCTCCATGCAAAGTAGTTTGGCAGAGGGACACTCACATTTCGGGCACGGACAATCAGCAAGATGGGTAGCAATATACTGGTGACAACGCACAGAAAAGCAGTATTGTGTGGATAGGATCGCAACGTTAGTAAAGTTCATCCTAGGTCATCAAATTCAGTCGTTTCCAGTTGCNGCAAGATGCGTAGCAATATACTGGTGACAACGCACAGAAAAGCAGTATTGTGTGGATAGGATCGCAACGTTAGTAAAGTTCATCCTAGGTCATCAAATTCAGTCGTTTCCAGTTGCCAACAACCAAATCCCATACCCTCTTCCCTAAAATTATCAAATTTCAGCTTAAAAGTAATTATATTTTCCTCAGTTCCTACCAGAGGACTGTTTCAGAACCTCTTGCAACAGAAAGGTATGTTTTTCCAAGCTCACACCTTTTATTCTTATGTAAAATACATTTTTTAACCTTGAAGTACTTCTCCCTCTCCTAGTGTTGTCCTCTCTGATGTATTTATAGAAAGCTATCATTTTTCAACTTTACTGTTGTTTTCTTAGGCAGAAGCAGGTGTGTACTTACATGGCACCCCTCCAGTGGTATGGGGTTGTATATTCGCTGCGTCAGAACTGATATCCCCAAAACACGGGTTACCAGAACTGTGTGAGGTTCCAGGTGAGATCTCTCTGGGGCTTTTCACAACGCACTTAAACTTCCTTCGTCTCTTGTTCCTACAACCTAAGGTTGTATTTGCTTTATTCAAAGCTGTACCATAGACATAGTTCTTAGTCATCCTATGATTGAATAAGCACCACTATCTTTTGTTGTTATTTTCAGCCAATGAGTCTCCATCTTCTACTTGAAATTCCTGTTATTTATCTCTACGATTGTGACCTTGGACTTCCCAGTATTGTATGTTTCTTCTCATGTCCATTACTAAAGCCCTAAATACCATCCAGCTTGACAAGCAGGGTGTTGTGACTCTCCCCTTGATGGACAGTGCATCTCAGCATCTCATTAGCACTTTCCTAATTTTTGGCCAAGGTCATAAATAAATGTAATTTGCCCCAAAGAGTGATCTTGGAACAGCTCCATTAATTATCTCTGCTCAGCCCTGTAGTTCCATTTACTACAACTCCTTACTGTCTTCCCCCAAATGGCTCCTCCCTGCTTAACACTTCTTCAGCAACTCTCTCTCTTTCCCAGCCTATCAAGCAATGTTCTGGTTGGCACCATATCTGAAGTCACTTGGTCCCCAATGGGTGGGAATTACATATTACCCTCATCTGAAAATATCAGCTCTTACGGTGTACGAAGGCAGCAGTCTCCGCTGGCATGGCTCTGTCTGCCTTTGGTGGTTTGTTGTGCTTGACACTTTTATTTTTTTAATGTAGGATTCCTTTCAGTATTTGATCCAAGTGCCACATGCCACTGAAATCAGGCAGTTGACTCTAGCATTTTAAAATAAAGAGAGTTGATAATTTAAAGCCTTGGTCTGAACGTGCTGTTTAAAGTGCCAGTTCTCAAGGAATTTGGGTATAGGTGGTGTTCTCTCCCACGACGTGCCTGCTTTGCTAAGCTTTTTGCTCCTGTCTTAGTTATGCTCGTTTCCATTTCTATATCCTTAATCCAATAGGCATTGATGCCTTCAAGTGTGTGTTCAAAGTCCTCCACATAGTAACCTACGTCCACCCTGGAGCATGCTCCCAGCACAGAGACCCCTCCTGAATTCTCCTTTCTTCATCCCCCTTTTTTGTGCATTTGACTGAGGAACTGCTCTTTAAAATAGTTTCAATTTTCCTTTTGCTTTTTCAACTTCAGTCTTTTTCTCACCTTAATGCTACACACCTTGACCTGCAAGATGAGCAGCAATTTAAACTGAATGAGTTTGGGCTCGCTTTCTCCAAAAGGACCTAAGCTGACCAAAGAGCCCAGCAGCTCCCCCATCATGTCCTTATCCGTTATCAGTGCTACGTGCCAAGTAAAGCCAGCTTCTGGCGGCCCAATTCACCCTTGCCAGAAGGACAACACATGGCTTCTGCTTAATTTAAGTTCCACTTAAATATTTTATCTTCCAATTTTGTGCTTAAGTGGTATTAAACTGGTGCATAGACCTTGCTAGCTAATCTCTATCTTAGATTTATCACCACACTCAAACAGCAAATCTACAGATTTTAGCAGCGTGACTGAAGAAGATGGGTGCTTCACTTGAAAAGCATATCAAAAGGAGCAATGACAGGTTGTTTATTTTCCTTGCCTGATGGTCAGACTCGTTGATCTAAATACTGTAGTTCTAATGGCCATCTCAGAGAAATGGCTGTGGTAATTTGTCTAGAAGTGGGAATATTGTTGTTGTTGTTGTTGTTATATGGCAGTTAAAATGTTTTCAGTCGGGATTTAGACTGTAAAAGACCTAAATCTCAGACTTCAGGTTATATGGCAAACCAGAAGTTTCTACAGTGAGGATGAAATGATTTCACCATACATAGAAGTCTCTTATTCCACTCTGTAGCTCTTCAGTGGCCAACTAAATTAATTTTCATGTGCTGTAATAAAAAGTTAGATCTTGAACACACATGTTAAAACACATGTATGTTGAGTGAGATTTTTAACTGGATTTGGTTTGGGTTTGGGGTTTGTTTTTTGTTTGGTTGGGTTTTTTTTTAATTACTTGTCCACAATATGCTGAAACTGTATTTAAAGTCCTGGCTGGGCTGAGGAAGAGCAGGGAATAAGAAGCTGAGACAAATCGAGAAGTTACCTGAGCGTTTAAGCATGATTTAACACAGAGTTTTGCTTGAGATTCATGTTGGGTTCCTACTATTTTCTAAATCACTTTATGCATCACCAGTCACAGTAGAAAATGCAATTGAACAAAAACGCCTACCCAGAGAGGCACAGATCTGAACATTACCTCTTTCTTACCAGAAAGCAGAGCTGTTCAGCATTAAGGGCAATGTAGTGTTTGTGCATGTTTGGTAGTGATTTGGCTTTCAGGAAAACAACGCTTTTCACGTTTAAACAACGTAGGCATTTGCAGCACAGGTACCACCTCGGGTGTACATCATTGATCTGTCTTGCCTCTTTCCAGCATTATCTTTAATGTAAGTTGTTAGAGGAAAATATATCATGCTGGAGCCCAGGAGAGGTGAGGCTGCTGCAGCCCCATGCCCTGCGCCCAACCAAAAAATTGTATTCCCAGTGAGCACACACATACAGAGTGGACATATAAACTACATATATGTATACGTGCAGGTTAGAGTTAGGGTTAGAGTTGGCTTATGTGGTGTGTTATATCCAAATCGACCACAAAGTTAAAATATCACACTTTTTATTACAATTTATGGAAAAGGTAAATGAGCAAAACAGCGCTGGGCAGCCGGGGAGTCTCCTGCTCCACCAATGGTCCGCAAATTTTAAGGTCTTGAGTCCCCTTTTTATAGAGTCGCAGTCTCGTTTTCCCGATAATCCCCTTCCAACTTTTGTTTCTCCAATTCCACGCCGCGTTGTCCCGGTTGGGGGGGGGCGGTTCAGTCTTGGTAGGACGTCCCATTCCTTGCGCCTGTACCCATTGTCCAGCCCACGAAGCTATACAATTTCCTTATATGGTCATTTTCCAAAACTTGCTACTGTTGTACCAGGATATAGTCTTAGGTTTACAGCCTAACATGACAGGATGCTGCCTAAGGACATTTAGCAATTCAACTGAATCACTGTGACTACCGTGACAGGATACAAGGTATATCTCTAAACTCATTCCAAATGCCTCATTAACATCACAAGGCGCTACTCACTGTGGGTGCAACTCTAGCATTAGCAATCTAAATAATTCATTAACATTGAAACAAAGGGCCTTGTTCGATTAGCAAATTATTCTTTTCGTCCTTTATCCATTACATGGTGTATAAATGTATACATATGTACAAATGTATAAATACATGGCCAACCACCCCCCCGCCCCCCAGCCCATCCCTTGGGGATTACAGAAGTCTCTAGGTACATTGAAGAGGACTGTGCTTTTGCAATGACAAGTAGTCATCGAGATCCAGAGGGTAGTGATCTTCCTCGGGATTTAAATAAACGACTCCAGGAAAAGTCCTTGTTGAGAGCCGAGAGCGATTCGGGGGGCACCCAGGAGCGGGGGGACACCCTCACGGCCTGCAGACCGACCGGCAGCCGGGGTCGCAGGCTGGAGCCACCCGACCTGCAAATCACCGGGAGAAAGCAGGCGGCTGCGAGCGGGTCCCCGTCCCCGCGCCCGTCCCGTCCCGTCCCGTCCGGACCCGTCCCGTCCCGCCCCGCTGGCAGGCAGCGCCTGCGCCCGTCCCCCCGCGCCGCGGCCGCGCAGCGGTGCGCTCGCCCCGCGGATGCGCCAGCAG